>VMBQ01009317.1:0-21617 GCA_007657795.1 Dreissena rostriformis
GCGGAGATAACCACAATATCCCCACCTTTTTTTTAAAAGTGTGGGGATAATAAACATAGCTTAAAGGTGCATATGGACAGTTAATTCGGTATAATATTTAAAAAAAATGTATTTATTAAAGTCATATGCATCGTTTATATATATATATTCTATTTAATATTTCACATAGTACATAAGGTTGTTAACGATATTGTAAATTCATAATAATTTATTTCTTTTTCTTTTCTTTCGAAAAATAGACGTGTATCTTAGCTTTTAAGATCGGTGTTAATACGGAACATTCCGACGAATGCGGTTTCCGGCATAACTTAAATTAGAATTGTGAGCATCAAATTGTACATAAAGGTTTTTCATGATCGTATGCATACAACTAAAGTTTTCAAAGCATTAAAAGTTGATTAAATTATTTATTTAGCTGCAGCAATAAATATGATTGTAATCATTTAGCAGAATAAAATAGGCGTTAGACAAAGACCATGCCATGCCAAACAAAGTTAAAGCTACCAGTTACCCTTACCTTTAGGCCGGCATAGAAAAAAGTTCTGCAGAAATCTGTACATTCGCCGAATGAAACTTTGGGACCAAGGTTAACCGATGATATCCCTTTGTAACAGCCAATATACGTGAAACCTGAAAATAATACACAATTAATATAATACATATTCATATTAATATTTTTTTTATATAATTGACATGTTTATTATGTATTATAAAAAATATTGTTTATCAAATGTTTTAGAATCGCTTCAGTATTAGCGAGCACTCTCTCATCTGAGCTAGCTGGAAAACTTTGATTTACTGAGTATTGACAAGAAATATGTTAAAAAAAATATTCGACGTCGTTAATAAGTGTAAATCAACAGAACAGGATAAATTAAGTGCAAACAAAAATATTTTAAACAATATAACTAAAAGACTTAAATTACATAACTGGTAATATTCACCATGGGATCACCACGCATGTATTTATATGATACGTTACCGAACATATTACGTGGTTTAACTGCAATATTTAATATACCACCGTGGTTCATTAATGAACACGTGTTAAACACATAATGTAAACTGAAACATTGTATTTTGTATGACCGCAATACTTCAATATACACGAAATTAGAATAAATACGAGTCAAATACCACTGTATGTCAAATACCTGTCTAAACTAAAACACATCTGCTTTAAATAGTTTACATTCTAAGTAAGTTTATTCGCATGGAAATGATAATAACGATAAGTGATAATTTCGCAACTCGCTGTGCAAACACTTTGTCCATTTGACAATAGATCGGCATGCCGACAGCTAGCATTCGTAATAATCTCTGCGAGAATTGTAGAAGAAGTTATGCGTAAAGGGGATCATGCACATACAATGTATAATAAGTAATGATGGCATAGCTGTGTTAAATTATTAAGCAATTACGTTATAGGCATAGAAGGTTAATAACCAAGCATCAAAACTTGAAAAGGCTTATAGTATACACCGATCAGCCGTGTATGAAGCATTCTACTCCAGCGCAGCTCCCGATGTTCATTACTGACAACGGATTTATAACGGTGTCTCTTCAGGTCACATGTATTTGTATTAAGTATTGATCATTATAGTCTAAAAAAAAATATCTGTACATGTATTTTTGTTTTTACGAAAGTCTTTTTAAATAGTTCCATATAATTTAAATGTTAAATGGTTTGGGGTTTTTTTAAGGAAAGAAAAACCTTCATTCATTACATTTAATTGTGTGTTTATTTTATTGTGATTCCAACCACAGCAATGCATATTTATAGCTGGTACACTATAAGAAAGTGGAAAAAGTTGACAAAGCAATACATTAAAAAACAATTTATTAATAACACATATAATCAGTATCAACTTGAACGTCAACTTAAGAAGTTTGGATCAACGACATGAGGCAATGACTATGTGACGTACTCAGTGGTCTCCTGTTAACAGTCTAGATACCTAAAGTATAAGCCAGTAGACACACAAATTACTTCTAGCATAATTATTGCACTTTAATGTTCAAATATGTAATATAATTGATTCCTGTCTTCAACACTTTGGAACAAGGTAAGAGCTCAATTTTTACAAAATGTTATTGAATTTTAGTTGAATGTCATCATAGTTTCATATAGTTTCATACATTCTTATAGATTCAGCCACCCTCATATTTTGGATTGTTAAACATATTTTTGTTCAAAACTTGCGTTAATTATCTATATTCATATTTTTCTATCACGTAGAAGTGTGTGCTTTGGTTGAAACACGTGAATATTACATTTTGTTTAGGTAAATGGTATTGTATAAGATAAGCAAATATTGTTGCAGAAGATATGTACGTCGTCAAATATGTATTTTCAAATAAAACTTAAGTGTTTATTAGTTTATTGTAAGATGTAATTTATATATTATATCAAAATTATAACAACAGTTAAGTGTTTTTTTATCAAAATGATGACTGAACAGAATGGAACAATAGAAAAATCATGATTGAAAGGATGCCTTCCTATAATTAGCACGCTTCTATGTTAATATCTTATTATTAACTTCGTTTGCCTTAATTTTGTTTTAAACACATTACTAATGTAACCGCCTGTTGTTATAAGTTTGATCATTCAGTATAAAATATTAATTTGACTTTTAAGTGTCTAAAAAATAGGAACAACATTTAAGGCAAAGCAATAGTTCAACACAAAAATGAAAATATAATCAATGACATTTAATAAAGGCGTAATAATTAGGTCGATACGCTGTACATTTTCAAGTTTATGGAAGGAATTGATATTATGTGATTAAATTAAATCAATGAGTTAATTACCAGTTGATCATTTTAAATTAAATTAATTTAAATTACTTTATATATTATTATATTATATTTTTATTTATTTTTTTACATTTTATTTCATTTTATTTAATCATTCAAGTCTAGATTCTAAAACTTAAACGACATAAATCATGTATCAAACGGCGCCCTATTTTACAAACAGCTGTTTGGATTAATATTGCACTACTTTCAATGGCTGAGCCCTGTATTTTCTCTTAGGCTACAATGTATTTACCGCTTGCGGAAATGGCCAATCTGATCAGAATGAATTTCGTAGATAATTGATCACATCGGATAAGTGGTAACAATAGTCGACGTATCAGGATTACTTCCGTGAGTGTAAATAACTTTAAATCAATACCAAGTTTATCAAGGATTCTTTATTAAGATAACGAAATTCTGATGGCTTTATATTACCTTAAAATACAAGCGCAAACAAATAGCCTTTTTCTATTTACATTTGGCAAAACTTGAAAGGGAATTTGACTTCGTATGCGAAATGTAAGGGAACGTAGATTGGGCACCCGCAAGTAAGTCAATGACGCTTATGTCGAGTCTCGTTTTGTCGTAATGACGAATAACGACAAGAAAAGTAGATTAAACTTGTTAAAATATAGTTGCATTAACAATACAGTATAAATACTTCTTTACAACATGCTGTTTTTATCGCAGATTCACTTTATAATATGAGACCTCATACTTATTTTAAAGACATGCCTTTTACAGTTGCGTATTAAGCCTTAAAGGTGATATTTGAATCAATTTAAACTTATAATTGTAAACAAATACGGTATTTTAGAACTTTTCTTTTTTCGTCATTGAATTTCGTGGTTTACAGTCCCTTTAAAGAAAGTTCACAATCCGATACATGCATTTTAATGGGTATGTCGTCATTCTTTAGTCCATTTTGTCTCGTTCATTTAAACACTAAGGCGATCAACTTTTAATCATGCTTGCGATTTACATGGTCTTTCTTTGGAAACTAGGACACAGACCGATAACAATAATATGAAAATAGCATTATTTTGAATCCACCTATTTTGACGATATTTTAAGAATACATTAGATGAAATGCAGTTTTTTTTTTTTAAATTATATTTGATACATCTTGGTTTGAAACACGGAGACGTTATTTTCCTTAGGAACCTTGTTTGTGACTTCAAACACGCCTAGTAAATATAAAAATGGCATCTGTTTACAAAGTGGTTGCGTTTAAATGTCAACAAGTATACGACAAAGTGACGTTTTCAACGACCGTATCTCGTGTTAGAATAACAATATAATTTAAAGGACCTGTTCACATATAAGAAATTTATAGTCATACATTGAAAACACAAATAAACGTTTTTTTTTTAACAAGCCGAATGGCAAAGAAAACTTTGTAAACTACCGTTTTATATAATGATTAGCAGTCGAAAAACATTTTAAAAAAGTATAAGTTGGAATATACCTATTATTTATGTGTAGCAAAGCCTTATAAAAACACTTAATTACTTAAACTTTTTTTCGGGCGTTTGTGCGTGCCACATAGTCATATTAACATGTAAATAGTGCAATATGAGGCACCGTTTCACATATTTATGAAGGACAATTAAGTCGTGTAATTTAAAGAAGAACTGTTTTCATAATCGTTAACACAGTTGTGAATTGGCATTTCCAAAGTACGCATCTTGATAGAACTTATTATATGCGCATAAGTGACTTTGCATAAATGTTATCAGCCATGCACTGTGAAAATAAATTTCTGCCATGCGTTATAAACCGATAATGATAAAAAACTATTGTTGTTTGCATATTATTTTTAATCATATTGATATTATATATGTATTCTTTATTAACCCTCCAAATGGGATTAAAGCTTTTATGTCATCACGAGAGTAGGTACTATCCGGCTTCCCTCGGGGTAAAGCGGTGGCTTACTGCTAATTTAGCCAAATGACATTTACGACTGTGAATCCTCTGACATTCGAGAATATATTTATACATATTCGGGCGATAAAAAACCATGTGAACTGCGATAGACCTTGAAACACTAGAACAAAAGGAAAAACATGTGTCATGAGCTTCAATACTGTGAAGTGAAATTACATCCACATAACGGAATACAGGAGACACCAATTCACATTTTTAAATCACGTTAAATCATTTGCGCCGGTAGATCCAAACACATTACACAATCGTAAAATTATTGTCAACAATTCATATTGAGAAATACATATAAATATTGAAGCAGCAAAGGCAAAACAGACCCTAGGATTTGTTCAAGAAACGTTAAGGTAATGCATTTCAAAGATCAAAACAGCTGATTTACAGCACGCTTGTACGGTAAATAATTGAGTTGTAAGTTACGCTACTAAACTCCCAATCAATTCAATGTTTAATGACAACACGTCGCGTGCATAATCATTTGTTATTAGACCTGTTGTGATAAACTTATTCAGCGCAGATATAAATCTATGCTTGTCACGCTCTATAAAACCCAACCGTACATTATTGACACTTCTTCGGTACATAACAGCGGAAGCGTAGAGTGCATGACAGCTGTAAAGGACATGCCAGCGGTAGAGTACATGACAGCGGTATAGTACATGGCAGCGGTGGAGTACATGACAGCGGTAGAGTATATTACAGCGGTAGAGTACATTAGAGCGGTAGAAAACATGACAGCCGTAGAGTACATGCCAGTGGTAGAGTCCATGACAGCGGAAGAGTACATGACAGCGGTAGAGTACATGACAGCGGCATAGTACATGACAGCGGTAGAGTACATGACAGCGGTAGAGAACATGAAAGCGGTAAAATACATGAAAGCGGTAAAATACATGAAAGCGGTAGAGTACATGACAGCGGTATAGTACATGACAGGGGTAGAGTACATGACATCAGTAGAGTACATGACAGCGGTAGAGTACATGACAGCGATAGAGTACGTGACAGCGGTAAAATACATGAAAGCGGTAGAGTACATGACAGCGGTAGAGTACATGACAGCGGTAGAGTACATAACAACGGAAGATAACATGAAAGCGGTAGAGGACATGACAGCGGTAGCGTACATGAAAGCGGTAGATGATATGACAGCAGCAGAGGACATGACAGCGGTAGAGTACATGACAGTGGTATAGTACATGACAGCGGTATAGTACAAGACCGCGGTAGAGAACATGACAGCGGTAGAGTACATGACAGCTGTATAGTACATGACAGCGGTAGAGTACATGACAGCGGTAGAGTACATGACAGCGGTAGAGTACAAGACCGCGGTGGAACATATGACAGCGGTAAAGAATATGACATCGGTAGAGTGCATTACACCTTAGAGTACATGACAGCGGTAGAGTACATGACAGTGGTAGAGTACATGACAGCGGTAGCGTACATGACAGCGGTATAGTACATGACAGCGGTATAGTACATGACAGCGATAGAGAACAAGACCGCGGTACAGAACATGACAACGGTAAAGAACATGACAGCGGTAGAGTGCATGACAGCTTAGAGTACATAACAGCGGTAGAGTATATGACAGCGGTAGAGTACATGAGAGCAGTATAATACATGACAGCCGTAGAGTACATGCCAGCGGTATAGAACATGACAACGGTAGAGTACATGACAGCGGTAGAGTACATGAGAGCAGTATAGTACATGACAGCGGTAGAGTACATGACAGCGGTAGAGTACATGACAGCGGTAGAGTACATGCAAGCGGTAAAGAACATGAGAGTGGTATAGTACATGACAACGGTATAGTACATGACAGCGGTAAAGTACATCACAGCGGAAGAGTACATGACAGTGGTAGAGAACATAACAGCGGTAGAGTACATGACAGCGGTAGAGTACATGACAGCGGTATAGTACATGGCAGCGGTATAGTACATGGCAGCGGTAAAGAACATGACAGCGGTACAGTACATGACAGCTGTATAGTACATGACAGCGGTAGAGTACAAGACCGCGGTTGAGAACATGACAGCTGTATAGTACATGACAGCGGTAGAGTATAAGACCGCGGTAAAGAACATGACAGCGGTAAAACACATGACAGCGGTAGAGTGCATGACACCTTAGAGTACATGACAGCGGTAGAGTACATGACAGCGGTATAGTACATGACAGCGGTAGCGTTAATGACAGAGGTGAAGTACATGACAGCGGTATAGTACATGACAGCGGTAGAGAACAAGACCGCGGTAGAGAACATGACAGCGGTAAAGAACATGACAGCGGTAGAGTTTATGACAGCTTAGAGTACATGACAGCGGTAGAGTACATGACGCGGTAGAGTACATGAGAGCAGTATAGTACATGACGGTCGTAGAGTACATGCCAGCGGTATAGTACATGACAGCGGTAGGGAACATGACAGCGGTAGAGTACATGAGAGCAGTATAGTACATGACAGCGGTAGAGTATAGGACAGCGGTAGAGTACATGACAGCGGTAGAGTACATGCAAGCGGTTAAGTACATGATAGTGGTAGAGTACATGACAGCGGTATAGTACATGACAGTGGTAGAGTACATGACAGCGGTAAAGTACATGACAGCGGTAGAGTTCATGACAGTGGTAGAGTACATAACAGCGGTAGAGTACATGACAGCGGTAGAGTACATGACATCGGTATAGTACATGGCAGCGGTATAGTACATGACAGCGTTATAGTACATGACAGCGGTAGACTACATGACAGCTGTATAGTACATGACAGCGGTAGAGTACAAGACCGCGGTAGAGAATATGACAGCGGTAAAGAACATGACATCGGTAGAGTGCATGACAGCTAAGAGTACCTGACAGCGGTAGAGTAATTGACAGCGGTAAAGTGCATGACAGCTTAGAGTACATGGCAGCGGTACAGTACATGACAACGGTAGAGTACATGACAGCGGTAGATTACATGACAGCGGTAGAGAACAAAACCGCGGTAGAGAACATAACAGCGGTAACGAACATGACAGCGGTAGAGTGCATGACAGCTTTGAGTACATGACAGCGGTAGAGTACATGACAGCGGTAAAGTACATGACAGCGGTAGAGAACAAAACCGCGGTAGAGAACATAACAGCGGTAAAGAAAATGACAGCGGTAGAGTGAATGACAGCTTTGAGTACATGAAAGCGGAAGAGTACATGACAGCGGTAAAGTACATGACAGTGGTAGAGTACATGGCAGTGATAGAGTACATGAGAGCGGTAGAGTACATGACAGCGGTATAGTACATGACTGCGGTAGAGTATATAACAGCGGTAGAGTACATGACAGCGGTAAAGGACATGAAAGCGGTAGAATACATGACAGCGGTAGAGTACATGGCTGCGGTAGAGTACATGACAGCGGTAAAATACATGACAGCGGTTGAATGCATGACAGCTTAGAGTACATGACAGCGTTACAGTACATGACAGCTGTATGGTACATGACAATGGTAAAGAACATGAAAAACGTGGAGTGCATGACAGCTTAGAGTACATGACAGCGGTAGAGTACATGACAGCGGTAGAGTGCTTGAAAGCGGTATAGTACATGAGAGCGGTAGATTGCATGACAGCAGTAGAGTGCAAAACAGCGGTAGAGTATATGACAGCGGTAGAGTAGAAAACAGCGGTATATTGCATGACAGCGAAAGAGTACAAGACAGCAGTATAGTACATGACAGTGGTACAGTACATGACAGAATTAGAGTACATGACAGCGGTAGAGCACATGACAGCGGTAGAGTACAAGACAGCGGTAGAGTACAAGACAGCAGTAGAGTATATGAAAGCGGTAGAGTACAAGACAGCGGTAGAGTACATAACATCGGTAAAGTACATGACAGCCGTAGAGTGCATGACAGCGGTAGAGTACATTACAGCGGTAGAGTACATGAGAGCGGTAGAGTACATTAGAGCGGTAGAGTGCATGACAGCGGTCTAGTACATGACAGCGGTAGAGTACATGACAGCGGTATAGCACATGACAGCGGTAAAGTACATGACTGCGGTTGAGTACATGACAGCGGTAAAGTACTTGACAGCGGTATAGTACATGACAGCGGAAGCGTACATGGCAGCGGTAGAGTACATGACAGCGGTAGAGTACATGACAGCGGTAGAGTACATTACAGCGGTAGAGTACATGCTAGCGGTAGACTACATGACAGCGGTAGAGTACAGGACAGCGGTATAGTACATGACAGCGGTAGAGTACATGAGAGCGGTAGATTGCATGACAGCGGTAGAGTACATGACAGCAGTATACTTCATAACAGCGGTAGAGTACATAACAGCGGTAGAGTACATGACAGCGGTAGAGTACATGACAGCGCTAGAGTACATGACAGCGGTAGAATACATGACAGCGGTAGAGCACATGACAGCGGTAGTGTACAAGACAGCGATAGAGTACAAGACAGCGGTTGAGTACATGACAGCGGTAGAGTACATGACAGCGGTATAGTACATGACAGCCGTAGAGTGCATGACAGCGGTATAGTACATGCAAGCGGTAGAGTACATGAGAGCGGTAGAGTACATTAGAGCGGTAGAGTGCATGACAGCGGTCCAGTACATGACAGCGGTAAAGTACATGACAGCGGTATAGCACATGAGAGCGGTAGAGTACATGAGAGCGGTAGAGTACATGCCAGCGGTAGAGTATATGACATCGGTAGAGTAGAAGACCGCGGTAGAGAATATGACAGCGGTAAAGAACATGACGGCGGAGAGCGCATGACAGCTTAGAGTTCATGACAGCGGTAGAGTTCTTGACAGCGGTAGAGTACACGACAGCTTAGAGTACATGACAGCGGTAGAGTACATGACAGCGGTAGAATGCATGACAGCTTAGAGTACATGACAGCGTTACAGTACATGACAGATGTATAGTACATGACAGTGGTAATGAACATGAAAGCGGTAGAGTGCATGTCAGCTTAGAGTACATGACAGCGGAAGAGGACATGACAGCGGTAGAGTGTTTGAAAGCGGTATAGTACATGACAGCAGTAGATTGCATGACAGCAGTAGAGTGCAAGACAGCGGTAGAGTATATGACAGCGTTAGAGTAGATGACAGCGGTATATTGCATGACAGCGATAGAGTACATGACAGCAGTATAGTACATGACAGTGGTACAGTACATGACAACATTAGAGTACATGACAGAGGTAGAGCACATGACAGCGGTAGAGTACAAGAAAGCGATAGAGTACAAGACAGCGGTAGAGTACATGAAAGCGGTTGAGTACATGACAGCGGTAGAGTACATGATAGCGGTATAGTACATGACAGCCGTAGAGTGCATGACAGCGGTATATTACATTCAAGCGGTAGAGTACATGAGAGCGGTAGAGTACATTAGAGCGGTAGAGTGCATGACAGCGGTCCAGTACATGACAGCGGTAGAGTACATGACAGCGGTATAGCACATGAGAGCGGTAGAGTACATGACAGCGGTTGAGTACATGACAGCGGTAAAGTACTTGACAGCGGTATAGTACATGACAGTGGTAGCGTACATGGCAGCGGTAGGGTACATGACAGCGGTAGAATTCATGACAGCGGTAGAGTACATTACAGCGGTAGAGTAAATGCTAGCGGTAGACTACATGACAGCGGTAGAGTACATGAGAGCGGTAGAGTACATTACAGCGGTAGAGTACATGCCAGCGGTTGTCTACATGACAGCGGTAGATTACAGGACAGCGGTATAGTACATGACGGCGGTAGAGTACATCAGAGCGGTAGATTCCATGACAGCGGTAGAGTACATGACAGCAGTATAGTACATAACAGCGCTAGAGTAAATGACAGCAGTATAGTACATGACAGCGCTAGAATACATGACAGCGGTAGAATACATGACAGCGGTAGAAAACATGATAGCGGTAGAGTATATGACAGCGGTAGAGTACATGCCAGCGGTAGAGTACATGACATCGGTAGAGTGCATGACCGCGGTAGAGAATATGACAGCGGTAAAGAACATGACAGCGGTAGAGTGCATGACAGCTTAGAGTTCATAACAGCGGTAGAGTTCTTGACAGCGTTAGAGTACACGACAGCTTAGATTACATGACAGCGGTAGAGTACATGACAATGGTAGAGTACATGACAGCGGTAGAGTAAATGACAGCGGTAGAGAACAAGACCGCGGTAGAGAACATAACAGCGGTAAAGAACATGACAGCGGTAGAGTGCATGACAGCTTAGAGTACATGACAGCGGTAGAGTAGATGACAGCGGTAGAGTACATGACAGTGGTAGAGTACATGGCAGCGGTAGAGTCCATGACAGCGGTATAGAACATGACAGCGGAATAGTACATGACAGCGGTATAGTACAAGACAGCGGTAGAGTACATGACAGCGGTAAAGAACATTACAGCGGTTGAGTACATGACATCGGTAAAGTACATGGCTGCGGTAGAGTACATGACAGCGGTAAAATACATGACAGCGGTAAAATACATGACAGCGGTAGAACATATGATAGCTTAGAGTACATGACAGGAGTTCCGTACATGACAGCTGTAAAGAACATGACAGCGGTAAAGAACATGAAAGCGGTAGAGTGCATGACAGCTTAGAGTACATGACAGCGGTAGAGTACATGACAGCGGTAGAGAACTTGAAAGCGGTATAGTACATGACAGTGGTAGATTGCATGACAGCGGTAGAGTACATGACAGCGGTAGAGTATATGACAGCGGTAGAGTACATGACAGCGGTGATTGCATTTCAGCGATAGAGTACATGACAGCAGTATAGTACATGACAGTGGTAGAGTAAATGACAGCATTAGAGTAAATGACAGTGGTAGAGTACATGACATCAGTAGAGTACAAGACAGCGGTAGAGTACATGACAGCGGTAGAGAACATGACAGCGGTAGAATACATGACAGCGGTAGAGTACATGACAGCGGTATAGTACATGACTGCCGTAGAGTACATGACAGCGGTATAGTGCATGACAGCGGTAGAGTACATGAGAGCGGTAGAGTACATAAGAGCGTTAGAGAACATGACAGCGGTAGAGTACATGTAAGCGGTATAATACATGACAGCGGTAGAGTACATGACAGCGGTAGAGTACATGACAGCGGTAGAGTACATGACAGCGGTAGAGTACTTAACAGCGGTTAAGTACATGACAGCGGTAGCGTACATGGCAGCGGTAAGTACATGACAGCGGTAGAGTACATGACAGCGGTAGAGTACATGCTAGCGGTAGACTACATGACAGCGGTAGAATACTTGATAACGGTATAGTACATGACAGCGGTATAGTACATGACAGCGGTAGAGTATATGACAGCGGTAGAGTATTTGAAAGCTGTATAGTACATGACAGCGGTAGAGTATATGACAGCGTTAGACTACATGAAAGCGGTATTTTACATGGAAGCGTTAGAGTACATGACAGCGGTAGACTACATGACAGCGGTAGAATACTTGAAAGCGGTATAGTACATGACAGCGGTAGAGTACATGAAAGCGGTAGAGTACTTGAAAGCGGTATAGTACATGACAGCGTTATAGTACATTACAGCGGTGGAGTACATGACAGCGGTAGAGTACTTGAAAGCGGTATAGTACATGACAGCGGTAGGGTACATGACAGCTCTAGAGTACATGAAAGCGGTAGAGTACATGACAGCGGTAGATTACATGACAGAGGTAGAGTACATGACAGCGGTAATATACATGACAGCGGTAGAGTGCATCACAGCGGTCGAGTACATGACTGCGGAATAGTAAATTACAGCGGTCTAGTACATGACAGCGGTAGGGAATATGATATCGGTATAGTACATGACAGCGGTATATTACATGACAGCGGTAGAGTTCATGACCGCGGTAGAGAACATGACAGCGGTAAAGAACATGACAGCGGTAGAGTACATGACAGCGATAGAGAACATGACAGCGGTAGAGTACATAACAGCGGTATTATACATGACAGCGGTAGAGTACATGACAGCGGTAGAGTACATGACAGCGGTAGAGTACACGACAGCGGTAAAGTACATGACAGCGTTAGAGTACATGGCAGCGGTATAGTACATGACAGCGCTAGAGTTCTTGACAGCAGTAAAGTACATGACAGCAGTAGAGTACATGATAGCGGTAGATTACATGACAGCTGTAGAGTACATGCCAGCGGTAGAGTACATGACAGCGGTTGAGTTCTAGACCGCGGTAGAAAACTTGACAGCGGTAAAGAACAAGACTGCGGTAGAGTGCATGACAGCTAAGAATACATGACAGCGGTAGAGTACTTGACAGCGGTAGAGTACATGACAGCTAAGAGTACATGACAGAGGTAGAGTACATGACAGCCGTAGAGTACAATACAGCGGTATAGTACATGACAGCGGTATAGTTCATTACAGCGGTAGAGTACATGACAGCGGTAGAGTACATTACAGCTGTATAGGACATGACAGTGGTATAGTACATGACAGCGTTAGAGTACAAGACCGCGGTAGAGAACATGACACCGGTAAAAAACATGACATCGGTAGAGTCAATGACAGCTTAGAGTACATTAAAGCCGTAGAGAACTTGACAGCGGTAGAGTACTTGAAAGCGGTATAGTACATGAAAGCGGTAGATTGCATGACAGCGGTAGAGTACCTGACAGCGGTAGAGTACTTGACAGCGGTAGAGTACATGACAGCGGTAGAGTACATGACAGCAGTTAAGTACATGACAGCGGTAGAGTACATGACATCGGTAGAGTACATTACAGCGGTATAGTACATGACAGCGTTGATTGAATGACAGCGGTAGAGTACATGACAGCAGTGTAGTACATGACAGCGGTAGAGTACATAACAGCTGTATAGTTTATGACAGCGGTAGAGTTCATGACAGCGGTAGAGTACATGACGGCGGTAAAGTACATGACAGCGGTAGATTACATGGTAGCGGTAAAGTACATGACAGTGGTAGAGTACATGCCAGCGGTAGAGTACATGACAACGGTAGAGTACATGGCAGAAAGAGAATGTCCCGACGCTACAGGAAATGGACCAAGAACCAATTGTACTGCAATTCCTTCTTTGGTATGCTTTTAAAAGATTTGAGCAGACTACACGGAAAGGTTAACGGATCGAATTTAACAGAATGTTACCGAATAAGCATGCAAACCTCTTTTTCCTTAAATAAGCACCGACTGTCATTGAACACAATTTAAAACTTTCTTAACATTTAAAATAAGCTTGATTGAATAAATTAATTGTTTAATTACACTATGCACCTATAATCTCATGGCCTTGATCTCGGCTCTAAATTTAGAAGACAAATGGGCTATAATATCTTTGAATATTCCAGCCAAATAAGAAGTGGTACATCTGGTCTATACGTTTGGGATAAATGAATTAAATTTGCATTTTCTATAATATATAACATATAACAAGATGCAGGTCTTTACCTGAGATCAGACATGGCCGCAGAAGCATCAGGATCAGAATGAAAACCATGGTAACGGCGATTATCTATAAACAAAACGTGAGAATTTATACAATATAAATCATACAACATTATTTAATAATCATTATTTGTATTGAATACTTTTGCATTTGATTGAAACAAAATAGGAATGAAATAAATCATATGCTTGCCCTACATAAAGAATGTTGAAAGTATTATGCATATATACAAATGACCGATTTTGCCAGAAAAGTCGGTTATATTTTGTCATGTATGTGTATACACATGAGACACTATATTGATTTACCTTCTTTATTACTCGTTATGAAATGACACTATATTGACACAACGTTTAGACCTGTAACTTCCTTTTATATGTCAGTAATCCCTTATGTATACTCACAAGCACGTTGTCTATTGTATTACTTAATAAACTCAAAATGATCTCTGCAAGAGTAAATAAAGCAAAATAAAACTAACGTAAAAACAAGATCCTGTTTATTTGAAAATTCAACTGAAATGTTTTCGTCCAATAGGATGGTAACGATAATACCACTTACTATAAATATATAAAATTGTCTTCCGTTCTTAGAAGCTGTGAAAAGAAACAACTGAAGCGGTAAGGATGATTCATAACATTTTATGACATTAAGCGAAACTAAACACATTTCTCACAGTGCTTAAGGTTCTCAGATAACACATCATTATTTGAAGCACGTATTCAAAATATTTCAATGACATATTTAATTTTATAGGAAGAAAAGAAAAATGTACTGTACTCTAGGGCATCCTGTTCACTGTTTATTTGCTCGTTTATATAAAAGTATTGAGGTTATATTGGATCTACCGTTCTTGACTCTATATAATTGTGAGATAAAATAGTATACTAGTGGCATATAATATATCATTATGTTATTTTGTGTATCAATTTATAAACAATCATCATTAAATGTATTTGTTTATATAAACAAGAGATGTTTTGGCCAGACACACAATGCCCCCTACTGCGCCGCTTTGAAATAAAATTTATATTTATCATTTGGCAGGTATAGAAATTATCTCCCTTTTAAGCTTGTTACTTCCCTTGGATTTTGGTTTTTGACCGTTGACCTTGAAGGTTGACCTTGACCTTTCACCACTCCAACTGTGCAGCTCCATGAGATACACATGCATGCCAAATATCAAGTTGTTATCTTCAATATTGCAAAAGTTATGGCCAATGTTAAAGTTTTCAGACGGACACACAGACTGACAGACGGACTTACAGTTCAACTGCTTTATGCTACCCTACCGGGGGCATAAACATAAATGTATATAAGACCCCAACCGCTTTCCCACGTATAGCCAAGTTGTCAATAGGTGAAATTGGTAATTGAAATTTATATAGAATAAATGCGTTTAAATTATAAAACCTGACAGTTTGTAAATTTATAAATGTTTCAACAATGGTACTTAAGTCTATTCTACTACATTTTGTAATTTTTAGGGGATTTGAAACGATAATGTGTCATTTATATCATTTCCCTAGTCTTGTATGTATCGTATTTCGTATGCACCTAGGATACATTAATCAAAAATATGAGCGCACAAACGACATTTAGGAAGAACGAAATTATAATTGTTGTCCTACTGAATAATACAACGAATCTTGTTTCGTTTACCTTTTCACCAAATAAGATAGTAATCAGATAGTGGGCTTTATGTGTAAGCGTTTCATTTTGACATCGTCCTTCATCGGTAATAATATATTATTATATAATTACGTTTCCCATTATGATGTTTAAATTATCAACAGGAAGAAAATGTAAAGTTATCTCTTTCGTGTTTATTTGGTCAATATATAAAGGGTTTTAACTTAGGGCGATTCGTTGGATTAAGAAATACACACCTGTGGTATAGCTTGCACTGGCCACGCCTACTTGTAGGACACGCCTACGGCATGGATGCCTCTTTGATAGCATGTTCAGAGACAGACTGTTTTGTATGCTTGACGAGTACGGATGTAAATAAAACCAGTATAACCTTCAATGGTGTTTGTTCCTTAAATAGAGTTCCTTTAATGGTGCTAACTAGTGTATTATGTAGATGAAACACTACAATTGGCGACGAGGATATTTAAAACGTTCAATTAAATTGTCTTAAATGATGGAAAAAGAAAACGACTGTCTGCCCCGATTCGATGTGCATGGTGAGCCGTCGGGATTAGCGGCAAAGTGGAAACGTTGGTTTCGAGCGTTCGAGCTGTATGTTGTCGGGAAAGGAATTAAAGACAATGACCGTAAACATGCATTGTTGCTTCACAAGGCTGGCATGGAAGTGCAGGATGTATTCTATACTTTGCCGGAAGGAGAGGGAGCAAATGTATATGCTAGAACTGTCGATGCGTTAAGTAAGCATTTCGCGCCACAAGCGAATGTTCCTTACGAAAGACATATGTTCCGGAAGTTAGATCAGTCGCCGACAGAATCCGTCGATCAATATATTACACGGTTGCGACAGAAAGCAGAGACGTGTGAATTTGAGAACACAGATGAGCAAATTAGAGATCAGGTGATTGAAAAGTGCATTTCAAGTGAATTAAGACGGAAACTTCTCCAAAAAGGACGGGATTTAACCCTGACAGAATTGCGTTCCATTGCGAGAACATTAGAAAATGCCGAACATCAGGCAAAATGCATAGAGCAAAATCCACAGTCGGTTAACACAACAACAAACCGAACAACAAAAGGTACGTTTACACGGAAAAATCGTGCACAAAATGACGTTCAATGTTTTAAATGTGGGAAACGAGGTCATGTTGCTAAAGACAGCACGTGTCCGGCGCGTGGAAAGCACTGCAATAAGTGTGGCAAGATAGGACATTTTGCGATTAAATGCCGATCGGGTGAAAAGTCGAAAAAGAAACCGCCTACTGTGCGTCAAGTTGTGGACACAACTGATGACGGACAGTTCACGTTTACTGTACAAAATAAGTACCCGACAGCAACATCGATAATGGTCGAAATTGGTGGTGTACAAATAAAGGCGATCATTGATTCCGGTTCCAGCTGCAACATTGTGGATAGAAAAACGTGGGAGTTTTTGAAACGAAATGACATACAATGCAGGGACGAGCCAAGGAAAACAGAACTGTATGCCTATGGATCTAAGGAACCACTGAAGACTGCTGGTGTATTTTGGTCAACGATTGTTTACAAGGGTGTGGCGGTAGATGATGCAGAATTCGTTGTCATTGAGGGATCTGGACAGTCTTTATTAAGCTGTGATACAGCTATGCGACTTGGCGTTCTTAAAATAGTGCGTCAAACGGAAACCCCAGAAATACCGGATGTTGTTAATAATTACAACGAATTATTTACGGGACTTGGAAAACTGGAAGGTTATCAACTTGAAGTGCCCATTGACCAGGCTGTAAAACCTGTAGTGCAACCGACCAGACGTGTGCCATATCAGTTACGGGAGAAGTTGGAAGCTAAAATCAAAGAATTACTCGACTCAGATGTCATTGAACCCGTAAGTGGACCGTCGAAGTGGGTGTCACCTGTCGTCATAATACCAAAGAATGATGGCGACATTCGACTTTGCGTTGACATGAGGCAGGCAAACAGAGCCATACAAAGGACTAGGTATCCGATACCAACAGTGGACGAAGTGTTGCAGGAAATGAATAACAGCAAGTATTTCAGCAAACTGGACATTAAAAACGCGTATCATCAAATTGAACTGTCCCCAGAATCGCGAGAAATCACAACGTTTACAACACACAGTGGACTATACAGGTATAAACGTTTAATGTTTGGAATAACATGTGCTCCAGAAATGTACCAGATGATTTTGCAACAAACATTGCAAGGCTGTGAGGGTGTTAACAGCATTGCGGATGACATTATTGTCCATACTGCCACGAAAGAACAACATGATACGTGTTTAAATAAAGTGCTATGTCTATTGAGAGACAAAGGTTTTACACTTAACAAGGAAAAATGTCAATTTTACATGAATAAGTTAGTGTTTATGGGTCATGAGTTGTCTGAGAGAGGGATAGGGGCAACGCAGGTCAAGGTCGATGCTGTAGTAAACGCGCCTGAGCCGCGAAACGCGAGCGAGGTTCGAAGTTTCCTCGGTTTAGTGAATTTTTGCGCAAGATTCATTCCGAATCTGTCTACGATTTCCGCGCCGTTAAATGATCTGTTAAGAAAGAATACGGTGTTTAAATGGGGTCGGTCTCAACAGGACGCGTTCAAAGAATTAAAAAGAAGGCTAGCATGTGCCGAAACATTGGGGTATTACGATAAAACCGCGCCGACAAAGGTCATAGTCGATGCAAGTCCAGTAGGACTAGGAGCTGTGCTCGTGCAGATTCAAAATGGCGAAAACCGCGTAATAAGTTATGCCAGTAGGAGCTTAACTGATGTTGAGAGGAGATACTCACAAACTGAAAAAGAGGGTTTAAGTGTAGTGTGGGCGTTAGAGCGTTTTCATCCATGGCTTTATGGTATCGAGTTCGAGCTTCTTACTGACCACAAGCCACTTGAATACATTTACGGACCAAGGTCAAAACCGTGCGCTAGACTTGAGCGATGGGTTCTTAGGCTGCAACCGTACCGATTTACGGTTAAACATGTGAACGGTCGAGACAATATTGCAGACGCACTGTCGCGACTTCCGCTCAAGCACAGTTCTAGGACAATAGATAGTGTAGATGACCACGAATACATTAAATTTGTTGCGCGCGAAGCAACACCCAGTGCTATGACCACTCGAGAAATAGAAGAGGTATCATTTCGTGATGCTGAGATAAGCAGATTACGTGAAAGCGTGACGAACGGGACGTGGGATAAACACGAGCAAAGTCAGTTCATACATATCAAAGATGAACTGTGTGTAATTGGTTACTTAGTACTTAGGGGTACGCGAATCGTTGTCCCGCGAGAATTACGCAAACGTGTATTAGACTTAGGTCACATAGGTCATCCGGGAATCGTGTTGATGAAAAGCAACTTGAGGACCAAAGTTTGGTGGCCGGGTATCGATAAGGAAATTGAAAATTACTGTAAAACGTGTTATGGCTGTCAGTTGGTAAGCCAGTCAACAAATCCCGAACCGATGACGAGAACCGAGCTACCAAGTGCCCCATGGCAAGATTTAGCTGCGGACGTATTAGGTCCGTTACCATCGGGTGATTACATTTTTGTTTGTGTTGACTATTACAGTAGATATGTAGAGCTTGAGGTCACCAAAGTAATAACAAGCGAAAAACTAGTGTCAATATTGAGGAAATGGTTTTTGACGCATGGCTTGCCATTATCTCTACGTACAGACAATGCTAGTAGTTTTGTTTGCGAGCATTTCGAAAATTATTTGCAGTCTCAAGGAATCGAACACAGGCGAAATACTCCCTTGTGGCCGCAAGCAAATGGGGAGGTTGAACGTCAGAACCGTTCAATACTAAAGCGATTACGCATATCTCAAAGTCAAAATCGTAATTGGCGATTAGACCTCGATGATTACCTGATAATGTATCGAAGCACACCCCATTCAGTAACGGGTATGTCACCTGCTGAGATGCTGTTCGGTCGTAAGATTAGAACATGTGTTCCTGAAATTAATACGTATAGGCGGGAAGATAGTGAAATCCGTGATCGTGATTCCGAGAAAAAGGGGAAAGGGAAACTATACTCCGACGCACAACGAAATGCAAAAGAGAGCGAAATTGTACCAGGCGACAAGGTTCTTTTGAAGCAAAATAGAAACAATAAACTCGACACTCCGTTCAGTTCCGATAAGTACACGGTTATAGATAAGAACGGGAATAGCGTGGTTGTACGTGCCGATGATGGTACCGAGTACCGCCGAAATATAACGCATATGAAAAAAATGAATGAACGAAGCCCTCAGACAGACTCAAATGTAAACAATTCTACCAGTGAACATTGTCAAATTAATGTATCATCTGCGGGTAAAGACAGACCGATAAGGGTTCGGAAAATGCCCGAGAAATTTAATGATTTCAAACTGGTGTAAATGCACCGCTAAATAGGCATGTAATTTACTGGTGTTCATTCGAGACAACACACGTGGCGCTTATCCCGCGGATGCTAGTAAATTTCTATTAAACTGACATGTGAATCATGCTCCGAGTGTAAAATGGCTTATAAACGGGAATTGATTAACAGCCAGTGTGGTCGCTCATTACGGTCAAGTTAACAATAAAAGGGAATTGTGTGAGAACATTGCTAGTACAATCGGCGTGCTATTTTATTTTCATTGATAAAATGTTTTCATTTGTGATGTTTTGTTTTGGTTAAATTTAGTTTAGATTGTTTGATAAATGCATGGTGTAATTTGTTATTATGAATTGTTTGTGAACGTATGAGTTATGTTTAGAGTATGTATTTGTTGATCATGCATTATTTGGTTTAAAAAAAGGAGGGATGGTGGTCTAGCTTGCACTGGCCACGCCTACTTGCAGGACACGCCTTCAGATTGAATGCCTCTTTGATAGCATGTTCAGAGACAGACTGTTTTGTATGCTTGACGAGTACGGATGTAAATAAAACCAGAATAACCTTCAATGGTGTTTGTTCCTTAAATGGAGTTCTTTTAATGGTGCTAACTAGTGTATTATGTAGATGAAACACTACAACACCCTCAATATTTTTTTTAAACCTACATTTATATTTAGTTCATCAAACATCCTCATCGGTTTGTTGCCATGTGGACAGACAGGTGTATTTATGTTCTATGAAAACATATGAGCAAGTCATGGTAATTATTTAACTGAAAGTTGGTTGAAATTAAGGTCAATGAAGATAATTTTGTGGGGATAAAAAGAAAAAAAATACTGTTGTTGATCAGTTTTCAACATACTCTTAATTGATGTACGATGTTAAAAATAAATTTAAATTTAGATTGTTTAACTGCAAAAAACTTAATAAAGCACATGAACGATTAAAAGTAACTTATATGTGATAATAAGATGTGATAAAATTAGTCTTGACGAAGAAATGTATCCCAAAACCATCTTGAATTCATTAATTAATGGCATTTAAACAAGAATAGCGATGCCAAAATTTTGACAAATAAAGCTTAATTTGTTAACGTACTGATTAATTTGCATATAAGTCGCATGTTTGTGCAAGATTAAGATGAAAAAATCTCTCACACCCTAAATAATCGACCGATTTACGAATATTTTGTTCAATTGTGTGAGCAAAATCCACATAACTTTGTCGAATATGAAGTAAACCGCAAAGTGTGTGTACTACTACTACTACTACTACTACTACTACTACTACTACTACTACTACTACTACTACTACTACTACTACTACTACTACTACTACTACTACTACTACTACTACTACTACTAC
>VMBQ01009318.1:0-32005 GCA_007657795.1 Dreissena rostriformis
ACAAGGTCTTATTTATAGAAACCTTCTTCCCAATCTAAAAGCAATATTTAATTTAAATTCTGCTCAGAATGTTTATCTTTTCAATATATATTATGAATATGGTAGATGTGCGGTTAAAAACTACGAGTGAGTGCTGAGACGAGTGAGTGCTGAGACGAGTGCGTGCTAAGACGAGTGAGTGCAAAGACGAGTGAGTGCTAAGACGAGTGAGTTCTAAGACGAGTGAGTGCTGTGACGAGTGAGTGCTGAGACGATTAAGTGCTGGGCCGAGTGAGTGCAAAGACGAGTGAGAGCTGAGACGAGTGAGTGCTGAGACGAGTGAGTGCTGAGATGAGCGAGTGCTGAGACGAGTGAGTGCTGTGACGAGTGAGTGCTGAGACGAGTGAGTGCCGCGACGAGTTAGTGCTGTGACGAGTGACGAGTTGCAGCCCTACTCTTTTGTACTGATATGTAACGACAAGTAAAACCGACCGTTAATAACGTAAAACATTTGTAATATAATGGTTTTTGGAGTAATAATAATGCTTGTGAATCTGTATTCTGATAAGAAAACTTTCAAGTAACAAAACGCATTTACATGATAACATCCGTGTTGGTATCATCAGGTTAAGCGTTTTCAGAAAGTATTATCAGTAATTACCTAAATAATAATGCGATTCTGAGGTTTCCCTGCCAGGATTTGTACACACAGAAACCCACTCAAGGGACATGCTTATTTATTGCGCTGCAGGAACCATCTGATGCAAAAGCGTGCATGCTGAACATACATTGTATATCACCATCTTTTATAGGAACTTGATAAACATGTTTTAGAAAATCAACTTTAAAATACCCATGCTTTTATCAATAACTCATAGCTATTATCCAGGTACGTAAAGGTTTAAACCTGCGTCTCAGTGAAACACTCAGAACAACATAAATCAGCCCGATTTTTATTTTAATGAGGCTGAAAAGAAATCTGATTTGTTCGATGAAGATGTTTTCCCAGCGTTTTACATTCTTAAATATCCAATCAAACGACACTCTAATAGTTAGCGTTTTTGCATTTTAATTACACATTAACAAAGATAGCAACATATGAAATCAATCAAGAGTTTCTTGAGCAGTCGAACGCCATTAGTGTAAGTCGTTAAATAGAACAAAAGCGCCATGCATTTCTTGTGCCACACGCAAATTTATCGACTGCATTTTAATCTGTTTCAAGATAATTTATTATCAAATGTTTAACAGATGCTCATTCATCGCAATGGAAACAACACTTTTGTGAAGATTTAATCCGTTTACTTTAACGAGACTTTAAGATGCCTTATAGTTTCTTTTTAGGTAAGTTTGTAACTGTAACACACATTTTTCATGGAAAACGCTGAACGCGCATATGTTTATAAAGAGTTTGCATAATCTTCCTCGTAATAATTTTTCAAACGATCACCACATAAATATGTATTCCCAAAGAAATTGCACATACATTTTCTCTGCGTTTTTTACGGATATTATAACCATTGAAAACTCCGAAGTTACCACTGACGCTACTTTTTAAGATAGTACAACGGCTTCTGACATACATCAACATCAACTGCTACTACGTTTTAAGTTATCTATTCTTGATTTGAGTACAACTAAAACTATTATTAGTTTATACCTCTTCTAATTATACTTCCATAATTACTAACATTTTTCTACGTGTACTGTTTTTATCCCTTTTAATTCCACTATTATAATCACTTAATAATTGTCTTTGTAATGTCTACACCTCACTTAATTCTACTACTTTAAGTACTAACTTATTGTACTTGTACTGTTTCTACCTCTTCTACTTTGAGTACTATAATAACGTACTTATTCTACGTGTACTGGTTCTACCTCTTCTAAATCTTCCACTTTAATAAAATATCTTTTATTCTTATACTGTTTATATCTCTATAGAGCTAATGAGGTGAGCTTAACTGTTTGGATGCATGTGCGAAGATGGCTTCTATTTCGCACTTACAAAAGTGCACTTAGTCCATGAGATGGTGCCAATTAATAATTATTAAAATAAATTATATGTTTGGCTATCTTCGTGCGTTCACATAAAACACTGGTTTCTTATAAATCTGAACAGCCAAACACAACAACTTCATCATCAATATAACAAATCGTAAGAGGTAAGGTTTTAAAGTCAGCTACTTTACCTATATCGTCTTCAATTTATCATAATACTCGGATACGAAGTAAACAATGTTTGAATATCAGATCTCTTTGATAACAAAGATACATAAAACATGATGAAACACATGGTTTTACATCTCACAGAAATCTAATTGAAACATATCAACGTGACATTCCCACAAACTTAAAACATTGTTATTTTTGTTTTTATATTTCGACAAACTACCCAAACAAACCGTGCCAATTACATATGTTCTCACATTACAAAATCATTTATCTTGTGTATGCCAATGTGAGGGTCAAACTTTAGATTCATGGATATATAATAGGTTAAAGAAAATAGCGTCAAATCCCTAATGTTCATCTTGTCGATCCACAACGCATAATCGCACATACTATTACATACTTGTATGTTTTGGAATAGCATAAACATGCAACAACATCACATACAAGCATGTGCAGACAGTTCTAACATATTTGACAAATACAAATAAACTAATTAAACTATGATTACAGAGACGACTGAATATTAACACAGTGAAACATCAGCTTCAACAGCAGGAGAGAGATCGTGGATATAAAATAGGTTAAAGTAAAAAGCGCCAAATCCCTAATATTCATTTGGTCGATCCACAACGCATAATCTCACATACTTTAACATACTAGTATGTTTTGGAAAAGCATAAACATGTTTCCTTTGTTAAGTTGGTTATGCTCTAACACATGAATTGCATGAAGCCTACTAATTGACCGCTATGCGTACGCGTGCATTCGTGTTTTGTCTGTTTCTGCTTATTCTGATCAACTGATATTTAGATGGCTCTTACTTTTCCAGCGTACAATACAATTCACTTATAATAATAGACGAAGTCCCTAAATATTATTCACGCAGCCCAACAGCTAAAGTATCTTGGCACATATGAATATATTTAAATACCGTTATGAAGCATATGTTAAATCCGTAAATTTCGTATTTGAATCCAGTAAATGAGATAAATGTGTATACAAGAATAGCACGGTATGCATAGTTCAAATTAATTATGTCAATGTTTGCGATCCAAAGCAAAGCAGAATACAGGTGAAGAAATCTGGCACTTTAAACTCACATTAATCGTCAGTTAAAATCACTTTATATATAACTACTTGACAGACACACAATTTGTTAATAACTTCAAGTTTGTTTATGAGCTATTTGAGCCTTTGATCGACAAACATTATGCTTCGTGAAAGTGGTGTTAAAGAATATATCAAAGGTTTTCCTTAATATAAATCATGTATCCTAATCTAACTCCCGAATGACATTGATGGAAGATATCAAGTCATTCACTTTTTACAAACAATTTATTAACACACTTATTCAAATAAAACACGTTATGACAAAAATTGGATCTTTAAGACAAGCATTCCATGAACAAATATAATATATAATTATGTTGAACAGTTCATCAAACTACACAATCAATGGACGCCTTCATCAACAGGAAATAGCCAGCTGTTTAATCTAATACTCTTCAATTCACATTAAAGTGTCTCAAATGTTAAATATGTGTTGATTTATGTCAACATGAACAACCGCCGGTTATTATTTGCCTAGAGCAAAAGAAACGTGTACACCAAACGTATTTCACGACCTCTTTTGTTCTCCTTTCCATGAAATCAAAGAACACTCACGTGTACAGTGATATAGCGAGCTTACAATATCACTATATAAAAACGCATACAAATACATGTCATGTATAATACTTTGAAAAGAGAAAGACCATATTCATAATAAAAGCAATTCGGACGTAACCGGATTTGATGTATACAGTAACAAAAGGTAACTAATTTATACACAAAAACATACCCAGTACTTGCAAGTATTGTAATAGTTCTTTATCACTCGGAATTACGCGTGTCAGGTGAAAAGTCATGTCGAACCGATAGTTAATTTCTTGAATTATACAATTCAATTCTTTCTTGTGATGTTTCTATCCATAAAGACAGATTTCGGACATCACGTGTATCAACTTGGCTACACTCGCGTTTTGAAAATATGGAGTAATAAATAAAATTATGGGTATTGTCATTCAAGGGTAAAACATATAGTTAAGTTTAACCTAATGACTAATGTAAGCCTCATGCCATCAAATATATTGTATCAAGTTTCATTCAAACGAGCTAAAATCGACATCAATAATAATGATTGAACACTCTCTGATAAAAGCAATGTATTTTACAAAAAAACATGTTCGGAAAAGCACATTTTACGAAACGGTCAGCATGATGTTCAAAAGAAAAACTTTCTGCATTGTGTGAAAGGTAAATATTAATGCATATCATATTTAAATAGTTAAATATAACTGCAAAAGCACTGTTCATAAAAAACGTTATGTTACATATATACATATATTAACAGAAGCTTATCTGTGCGTCTTTATATGCAATATGTACTATACGTATTATATGTATTGCAGATAAAATAATGTAAATAAGAAAAAAATGATAGATCAATCATAATAACTTAACTAACAATTGTTTATAAAAAATATATAAATAAAGTACACAGGCATTTGTTGTCGCAACGGAAGACCCACACACCAACGACCTCGTAAAAAATTGTGCTCATTATCTATCAGTGAATAAAAACCAAACATCCAGGAACCTAAACCACAACAAACTTAATGGGCGAATCTTCAAACCTCCTTTTCAAGCAGACGTTGCATGTATATGATGCATTTCCACAAGTGTAATGGTTTATTCTAGATTTATCAGACTATATACCATAATACAGTATTCCTTACAAATAAGTCCTTCATGTACATATAAATGTAAGACTAGTTATATAGTATCTAATTTATTCTCTCCTTCCAAAAGTAATAACGTTGCAGGCCACAGTAGCACATTCTTCTATGAAATTTTTGTCACAGAATCCGTAGATGATTGGATTTACCATGTTGTTAATCACAAAGGAACGGAGAAAGAGATTATACACCGCCACGCCAGCCGGAGACATCACTTCTGGAAAGTCGGGTTTAATGGAAATCGTCACCATGAGAACCAAGTGAGGGATAAAGCTTACCACAAACACAACTGTAATAATGAACAGCATTAATGTCACTTGCTTTGTCCGCATACTTGGTCCTTTGATGATCATTGAACTTTGACTAGATTCTTTTTTGCCAACAAGATGGGGAGATTTTGTGTCTGCAGTTAGGCCCGCAACGCCCGGACTTGGTGATTTTGAGCGATCTTTTATTCTTACAGCTTTGTTCCGTTGGTTTTCACAGGCCTCTTTCTTTTCAGTTCCGATAACCAATGACGTTCCGTTTGGTGTTTTCTCGCGCGTATCACGTGCATTTACATCACGACCTGATGCTGAGTTATTATCCTCTGATAATAGTTCATCCTGTTCATGAATAGAGTCTCCCAGTTATGCTGAAACGACAATAACACTACAACCATTATTATTCGATCTATTAGCATAGTCCATTTTTACTTTTTTCACTACATTTTAAATATAGGATCTTGCATGAGTGGTCGTTTTGTATTGAATTTATTAAACGAGTCATCTAAATGAAGATAAAAACGAGGCTTGCCGAGTTTTTATCTTCATTTAGATGACGAGTTTAATAAATTCAATACAAAACGACCACTAATGCAAGATTCTATTTATAACATGACCAACAAAATGCTTTAAAACACACATGTATTCTCCTCCGTGCCATATAGAGGAAAGGTCGATATCTATAACGAAGCAGCAATGCGGTCATTGTGTGTACCTGAGCATGAGAAGTAGTTCTGGACGAATAAGCCTATATGGTTGTGTAACTATAAGCTGCACTCCGCAGTAAAAAAAAAGTGCATTGTNGTCCTTCCAATCTGGAAGTAGAATATCCCCATGATTACCATAGAGATTACGGTGAGCAGTAACTGAAACAAAAAGCAACCTTGTGGTAATTTTGACTCTTTCATCTTTGAGTCAATAAAGCATTCGTTTCCATTAATTCCATGAACCCCTGTGTCAACTGATGCGTCACCGTAAACAAATATGGCGGGTTAAGCCACGAGACATCCGAGAACTGAAGCAACAAAGCACATTTTTGTAATCTTTGTCGGGGTCATTTCTGTCGAAAACGGGTAGCAGATTCTGCGGTGTCTTTCTATTGCAATTCCTAATACAATAAACGCTGAAGCCACGACGAAAAACACGTGTACGAATCTGAAAGACTTGCACGCTGCCTCGGACG
The DNA here is from genome assembly GCA_007657795.1 of Dreissena rostriformis. Taxonomy (NCBI): domain Eukaryota; kingdom Metazoa; phylum Mollusca; class Bivalvia; order Myida; family Dreissenidae; genus Dreissena; species Dreissena rostriformis. Next base: position 6,378 of record VMBQ01009318.1, read on the forward strand.
GGAACATGTACGGATACAACATACCGACGATCAAGAGAGGCATCCCAACGGTGCAGGCTATAAGGTCTATCCAACCCAGCCATAAAATAAACGAGCGGTATGTAGACGGTGAGTACTTGAAGGTGTAGACGTAGACGACGAGGATGTTTCCCAAGACGCCGACAACCATGAGGATGGCGATGAAGGTGATGGTGGGGATGTGGAGCTCCACCAGGGATTTGTTCATATCCGCCAGGGTCACATTATCCGGGAAGTCTTCCCGCCACGCCTTCGGTATCGCATTATACATGTCTCGAATTTGTTTCTAGAATAGATAAAAAAGACAAAATCATTGAGCACGTACATACAAAGTACGGCTTATATATTTTTTGTAAACAAAACCAATAAGTTCGGTCGCTATCGTTGTATACATAACTATACATACGTCTCAAGTTTTAGTAATACACATATTATTTACAAAACGATATTCTGTTTAATCCCATGGACAAAGTAGTTTTCTCAGATTTGTACGACCATTATGGGCAAAATCTTTAAAAAGATCATTTACAATCAGCTGAGTGCAGCCTTTTTATAACTAAGCAATATTAGTCGTCTTAAAACAATATGTAAACTTCACAAACTATAACATACTTAAAACCGTTATACCAGAAACCAATAAGAAGCCTTGATGTACTGATAATACAATTTCTTCATAATTAAGGCTGTACCTTACTAAAACATTACGGGAATCTACATTAAAATTCATTTCAGTACTCATCTCGTTTTTCCTGGTAAAAGTCTACATGTATGCCCGAAAAAATGTAAACAAGTAGAATTCTCAAACTATAACGGAGACCGTCTGAACGTAGTTTTCCGGCAGATTGTCTATAAATCATCAAATTAAATTTTCACTTTCGAACAATCAATCGTAATGCTTACAAACTATTTTTCACAGAAATAAAAGGCGTTATCTTTCATACGATATGATGTCATGTTATCACGCATTGAGTTATGATCTGTGGGCAGGCGTATAAAATCAGCGTTATGCGTTGTTATTTTTAGATGGACGATTATGATATTCTTACTTTAAGTGATGTAAGTTAATAAAACAACAATGTAATGGAGATTTAATAAACGAGGTTCACGGTGTCATTTAAAAACAGCACACAAATATAAATATTAAGATATAAATATTAATTTAACATTGACAAATCGGAATATGTTTATCAAGTATGATTAAAAAGATTTTCGTTTTAACTTTAACGCTGTCAAACAGGTTTACATACTGGGGTCACCATCTGTTTACTTCATAACGCGTGTGTTCCGTATAAGAAGATCTTTTCAAACGAACCCACACATTTCCTGTCTTTCTTATNCAATCATTACTCATCTCGTTTTTCCTGGTAAAAGCCTATGTGTATGCTTGAATAAAATGTAAACAAGTAGAATTCTTAAACTATAACGAAGACCGTCTGAACGTAGTTATCTGGCAGACTGTCGTTAAATCGTCAAATAAAAAGGGAATTCAAATTTATTAAATTAATATATGGTTTACCAAGCACAAATATACCTTCGGACGATGATTTGTTGGGTTGTGGGATACTCATTAAAATCGAACAGGTTTTAGGTCAGGTTATTTTATACACAAACAATATTCGATTCAATGTGTATAACACAAATCAATATAATGTATCAACTCGATGGTATTCAACCAGGAAATCTATTGCCAATTCCAAAGTTGTGTAATAGTCATAGTTTGTTAAATTATCGCCCCAAACATGTTATAATGTGTGTATGGTATATTTCCTATCTCAAGGGAAAATAACATTATACTTTTTTTATTTATACAACATGTTATGTGAGTAGGCTGTTATCTTGGTCCATTCTCATCAGCTCTATAGATAGTGTTAGCTCTTCAATCAGACGTATAAACATTGCATTTCGTCTCCCGCATCGCTTAACACACTTCAGAATAAAAGTTTGAGACAAGTTTAGTGCTGGAATTTACGATTAAGTAAATATTTATATTATCTGAAACAATGTTATTTAGGCCGGCAACCCGTCCAAATGCTATTTGAGGGGAGATGGATTAAACATACATACTTGTTTCTTAAAACGACGTTCCGCGAAAATAATTGTTACCAGTTAACCACTTTAAAGTGTGTTTTGCCGCATTTTGTTGTTTATTCTGCGTAGCTGTCTTACCCAGGTTTTCACCATAATTGACGTTTTTCAACAACCAATAATACATTTTAAACATTTGCGTCCGCCCGAATAAATAACTGGAATGTTCGCATTTGTTAAAAATACATAAACAAATAAAACAATAACATGTTCTGCCTTGACTTCAAAAAGTGCTAATTTATAACATGAACAACTGGTTGACAATCTTTGGTGTGCAGAATATCTTAAAGGATGTATATGTTTGAAAATCTCCATTATGTTTTTAAGAATTATTTATACGACACATAGACCGATGTTTTGGTTCCGCAACTTATTCAAGTACTCGTGTCGGTATCGGCTTTGTACTTAAATTTAATTACGTTTATATTGTCGAAATATCAATATAGTAGCCTTATTAATTGTTGCTTCTAAAAATGTATTTACGTCTTCTAAGAAATGTTAAATGTTTAACGAAATATTCAACTTAAAGTCTTAAGCCTTAAAAACAAAATAAATACAATTCCTTATGGGAAGTATATCTCCATCATCAAAATTTCAGTCTTTGAATTGAACAATTCTTCGCAATTTAAATGCTAATATTTTTCAGCCGCAGATTACAATTGAAGGTTCCGTTATCTATATCGCATAAAGTCTGATCGGCAGTGTATGGGAATTTCTTACATATTGTATTGACATACTGGCAGACCTCATGATTCTATAGACCAACTTAACCAGAACTTAATGATGTGTGTGTAAATAAATGACAGCTTTTGTTTAACCTCAATGTATTAACTTTCATGAAGATTTGTATGTAACTCTTGAAATTTTAAAATATGTTTTCCTCAATACCTGTAGCTGGAAATGTGTAATAAACATACCAGCTGACTTGGATACCTGCCGACCCCCACTTATCGGTATATATGATACATGGAACCCTATACCGTGTTTTCCGCGTGTTTCGTATGCATGTTTGGTGAACATTCCAAAAACGTGTTTTTGTTTAAGTTTGGAAAAGTTATTATTATACGAAATGAATGCACCTGAGGCTCGTTAAAGTTAAATTTTGTGCGCCTGAATTTCTTTAGCAAAAGAGATTTAATACGTACCTATTTTTGTTCAAAATGTTGTAAAGCTTGGCAATAAGTGTTTGCCGAAAGCACTTAAGCTGTAACTTCAATGAGTATTAATTGCACATTTAATGATTTTGGCACTAATTGATAATGAATGTTCTGTTTGCAGTCTATGCATGTATACATTGTGTTAAAAGAAAACGGAACTCAAATTAGCTAACACCGCAGGCTATATTCGCGCTGATTTAGCTCGTTTACTTATTCCTTAGAATTTGACGGTAAAATACTCTGAAAAGTTAAGTATATAAAATGGTGTAAACTTTAAGTGCATTTTTGTATAATCAATATTTTGTTTAATCCATGACTTTTAAATTTAAATTTAAATGAAATTGCTTAACAAAGAGGAATGTTCAATCACTGCAATATGTTAACCGTAGAAACTGATTTTGCAAACATTTTCAAGCATAGGCGTATGATGTGAAAAGAATGTTACCAACAACGGTATAATGTGTTATTATAGCCATTTAAATATTTATTTATATTACAAATCTCAGTAATGTTCAATAAAGTGTAAATCAATCAATTCAAATAACAAATGTTTTACCTATATTACACATTGTTTTATGTGAAATTTGCGACAAGAAATTTAAATTGAGCCAAATTAAGGCACTTGACTCTGCAAAAAACAATTCAAGTAATGAATTATTGCACATTTTATATAACGTTGGATCCATATCAATCTGATCAGCACACTCATAATTAACAGTTAATGAATGAATAAACATGCCCCTATATTAAGTGTGTTTGCAGGATGCCCAGATAATTCGACCATACTGAAAGTATTTTGCTAGTTATTTTGTATGTGGTGTATTATTATTATGTTGTTATCACGATCCCCAGTAATCTGACATAGTATCAGCCAATATAACACGCCTGATAACACTCGAAGTAACAACCGACTTCAGATTGATAGTGTCTGTAAAAACGCATTTTAAAAAACTGGTGAAAAAAATTGTAGCCATCTTTTGATGTTCCCTGTTTGAAATATTAATGATAGACCCTCTTAACGTCTTCATTACTCATTCCGTCGCGCCAGAAACAAACTAGCAGAATTGTTGGCTCTTTCGAAACAGCTTTGTTACAACCCGTTTTGTAATAAAAACCCGAATTGTAATAATTATTACAAAGTGGGTTGCGATGCATTATTACATTTCGGGTCTACAGTAACAACCCGTTTTGTAATAAATTTTATCATGTCCATTAAATCAGAGATACAGACATTTTTAGAAGTTATTTTCATGTTTAAATTAGTTTTAGAGTAGGAATTGACTGTTCCCACGACCTTTGTTCTTATAGACTCCATCAACAAATCATGAATGTAATAATTTATTACAAAGTGGGTAGCGATGCATTATTACATTTCGGGTCGACAATAACAACCCGTTTTGTAATAAAAACCCGAAATGTAATAAATTGTATCATGTCCATTAAATCAGAGATACAGACATTTTTAGAAGTTATTTTCATGTTTAAATTAGTTTTAGAGTAGGTATTNTGCTTGTTTTCAAAAAATTAGATTCCTGTGCCAATCCAATCAAAAGTGGCTTGTTTTCAAAACAAAAACCGGTAACCAATCAAAAGAATGCAGATGGTTTACACCCCTTTGTTATAATAGCACTGATATAGATTAATGTTTATGATGTCTATTTTAGGGCTGATCACTTATCTGGTACCATGCTGTGTCAGCTTAAAGTATATCAACTGATAAAGACACATTTCAACACCAAAATATTTATTGAATAATACACATTACTGATAACAATTCTTCTTTTTGTGACCTTAAATTGAATATCATTACTGAGGAATGACAATCTTTTCATTGTTTATGAAATTAATACTATAATTACAATACATGCACAAAACCTTTAGAATATTATATTTAATTGTGAATATTTCAATATAACATACTGAATGGTGTTAGCAAATGATAATAATATTATAAATATTATTTTAATTGCCTTTTAAAATTGATGCTAATAGTCAATGTGGTAGACATTAATTTTATTTGGGTTAAATATCAGTATAAGAAAGTTCACATACTTCTTGTTTGATGTTGAGGAAATATAATTGATGCTGGCATTTTTTTAGCCCACATAATATTTTTGACACTTTCAATATTTTTCATTTTTGACTGACTCACAGCCTGATTTAGTTGAACTGGTCCTTTGTAAACCTATTCTACTTATTCACATATGTCTTGAGGAGACATTTTTATTGCAATAATAGGACCATTAATATTACATGAAGATAAGAAATAATTCAGTACAATCCTGCTATTAAACACATCGCTGTCCTTTAACTTCAGTTATTTCCTATAGTGTTCTTTTTTTATCAAATGATTAAAAATATACAGAATATTAAAGTTGTACTTAATTTTACGAAGATGCACGTAAAAATACACTTGTACAAAAAGCGTATTTTTGGCAAATAAGAAGATACACTTAAATGCACAAAAATGCACTTCTTGCATAAAAAGATACGCTTTGTCTACAAAAGATACACTAGCAATAAACTTGTTTTGAAAAAAATGCACTTCTTAGATGAAAAAGTACAGAAAAATACGCTTGAAGAAAATGAAAATACAGAAAAAATGAACTTTAGTGCACTTACTCATGAAAAAAGTGCAGAATTAATACACTTTTTGTAAAAAACGCAGAAAACATACACTTTTTAAGCGTATTTTGGTAAAAAATGCATTTTATTTAGGGAAGGGGAGTGGCATATTTTTCGCATGTTCAAAAGTGCAGACATTCTGATCTTGGGAAACTAATAAGTAAACGAAGGGATTTTTTTATAATTCAAAGATGATTTTGAAGGAATCCGACAGACTTCCATGTGGTAAGTTTTGACTCCAGACACATGATTTGAATGAACTTATGAGAAGAAAAGCGGAAAACTATTTTAAGTTACACACCAAATATCAAACCCCAGACCCTTGTGGTTTCAATTAAGAATAAGAGTTTTGAAGTTTATCAATATTTATTATACAAGTCTTTATAAATAATTTGAATCCCGGGCTGTGGCAAGTTTTGACCCCAGGGGACATTATTTGAACAACTGTAGCAAAGGACTACTTTAAGACGTTACATGCCAAATAACAAGCCTCTGGGCCCTGCCGTTTCAGAAAAGAAGATTTTCAAAGTTTTCACTTAATACATATAATTAAACAAGTAACCCATAGAGCAGGGCCAATTTTAACTCCAGAGTGAAGATTTTAACAAAGTTGTTAGAGGACCACTATACGATGTTAAACAAAAAATAAATCCCGGCCCTAACGTTTTGAGAGAAAAAGACTATAAAACTTTTGAATATGTAAGTCTATATAAATTTCTTCATCCTTGGGCATGGCCAGTTTTGACCCAAGGGATGATATTAGAAATAACTTTGTAGAGGACCACAATAAAATGATACTTGCCAAAAACCAAACCTCTTGGCATTGTGGTTTCAGAGAAGACATTTTTTCAAGTGTTTGCTCCAAACATATAAAGCAAGTAACCCTCAGGGAGGGGCCAATTTTCACCATAGGGGATTATTTAAAAAAACTTTTTTTTTAAACTTTGGACGAACCGAACAATCAACAAGAATGACTTCTAAATAATCCCTCCCTAAACTACTTTTACCTCGAGTCGTATTTTGGAACGGACAGAAGCAATTTTGAATTCAGTTGAAATATCATGAGTAGAATTGTTCTGATATAGTTTCATGATGATTTGGCAAAACATTTGACTTGTTCATTGTCCACAAAGCTTTATAACACATAACATAAGGAAAACATCTTAGCCCAATGGCACTCATATTTTTCAATAGATCTGAACTGTTTTCAAACTTAGCAGATATACCATTAGAAAAAGCGTTCTGAGCAAGTTTCAAGGGGATTGTGTAAACGTGTAACTTCTAGAATGGTCAGACACTTTTCATTTAATTTGACATAGCAACCTAGTTTTTGAACGCAGTTTTGTAATTTACCCAATTGACATTTAGAAACATTTCCTTTTGTAATTTACCCAATTGTCATTTAGACACATCCTCTTACAAAGTTTTGTGAATAACGGACAATGCAGGACCGATGATTAACAATGGGCAAAATGTCATCACAAAAGCTCACTGTAATGCCTCGGTTCCACTGTCACGAATCAGAGCTACGAATGAGCTACGATTCAATCGGCTACAAATGACTAGGAAATTGTCAAATTTCGTAGGCCGGTACGATTTCAGTACAGAGCACAACGATGTAAGTATGGATTTCGACGAAACTACCATCAAAATGTTGAAAAACGAACAAGGAAAGATACAGACTGCTACTGATCGACGCGATTTAGTACGGAGCGCCATGAATCGGTACAATCAAACTACGAATCCGCTACGGTCTGGTACGATTAAGTACGATGCTACGCGAATCAGTAGGATCTAACTACGGATCCGGTACGGTCTAGTACGGGTAAGTACCAACTAGAACGGTCCGCTACGAAGCAGTGGGAATTGCGACGGACTGGTACGGACAGGTAGGAACGAATTACGATTGAACATTGCGCCCACAGCCTCTTGTATTGTCATTCACTGAATGCCTCCCAAAAAGAGAACATGCAAGCGGTAGCAACAGTCCTCATGACAAATGCATCATCTGCGATGATATAGTATTCTATTGGTCTGTCGTCACCTGGAAGAAGTGTTGCTTCTGGCATGCCAATCAACCCCCTTTCGATTGCCAACTTGAGGTCGCTTTGATTCCAGATTTGTGCGTCGGAACATTCTCCTTGCGATCCAATATTTACCCAATTGAATTGGTAATCGGCGTCCACCGCCCTGGTGCACAGCACAACAAAATGGTAACCTTAATAGTTATAGTATAATGAGCCACCATTCTTAGGATATCGTATGGCTTCATGCTTTCCATCTAGAGCTCCAATGGCGTGTGGAAATTGCCAGTTAGCCGCGAACTGATCAGCTATGGCCTTCCACTCCTCAGGCTCAGTAGGAGTCTGGATAACATACCCAGCATATGCTGAAACTATTGCCTCACAAACGTCCTGTACAATACTACAGATCGTATTGTGTGCAACACGAAACCCATACATCAATGTACGGTAACTGTCCCCTGTGGCCAAGAACCTTAAGGTAATTGCCAACTTCAAATCTGGATTGATGGACTGTCTGAATCAGGTGTGGTTCTTCGTGATCCTGGGACCAACGACCTGTAATAGCTCATTTAACATATCAGGCCAGATTCTGGTGAAGTTTCTAAAAGCCGCCGGATCTTCAGCCATCAGTTCGGCAATCAAAGTCTCGTATTGGCCGAGAGCGGGTCGTCTTAAAAGCCAGTCTCTTGTCCACCACCTCCTTTTTCTTCTCTGACCTGATAAAGTATGTAATTATTGATGTACAAATATAGATTATGCTTAGAAAAGTATGATTAATTTTGTATTTTATTATGTCGGCTATTAATTTAACAATTATTAAATCACGTAAAAGTAAGATGAAGATTCAAAAGGCATATGAGGTAGACACTTACCTGCAAATAAAAAAAATGTATTACTAGTAAGTTCAAATTCTAACATTTTTAAAATACGTAACCTTTAGCACAAAGTTATACTAGTTATACGATATTGAATCATTATTACCTCTGTGCATATCGTCAAGCAGCTCGAATACGGCCTCTGCATTTTGTGCCATATCAATATCCAAGTGTAACAAATTTATCGCAAACCCAATTTGCTGGCTTTTCATGATTGTGAACTCAACAAATGCAAGTACGGTTGCTTTATAATTTCAATGATGTTTTTCAGTAGCAAATTATTGTAGTGGACCGTACATGTCCGTACTGTTTCGTGCTGAAATGTAGTACATCGTACAAGATCGTGAAAATTCCTGCCTATCCGTAGTACAACGTACTAGAACCGTGGCTTTCCGTAGTATATCCGTGGAATAATCCACGCTTATACGTAGCGAAACCGTACCACTCCGTAGTTCTTCGTATCAATCCGTAGAAGTCCTTGAAAATCTTTGGGCCTACGAAAAGGTACGGACGACAACGGTGTCGTTACGAACTAGTACGGATCAGTACGGTTTAGTAAGGACTGCTATGAATACGCTACTGTCGATAAATTCCTAGCAATTTTTTGAACATGTTCAAAATGTGTCAAGAGTCGCTACGGACATCCAAAAACTACTACGACTGATCACGGATCAAGTACGGACAGCCACGGTCCAGTAAGGATAGCTACGAGCTGTGCCGAAAAGTATTCGTAGCTCGTTCGTAGCTCTGATTGACAGTGTGACCGAGGCATTAAGTTTTATTTGAAGGTTGCCTTAAGAGGTAAGGTTTCATAGGGGGAGCGAACTTGCGACACCTTAGTTCTCCTGCCACGTTTTTTACTTTAGCCAATAGATTTTCTCGTCTACTTATATAACCAAATAATGGTGGATGATATATGTTTTAGTTGTATGCATATGTCGTAGGGTACAAATTATTCACATAACATCCATACTTTTAAGTCATTTTAATCTTAGGTTTTTAATATTAATTTAAATACCTTTCACTAGTCAAAGAAAAGCAACCTGACCATTTTACCTTATGCATGCTTTACTAACATTAGCTTTATCTAACCCATGCCCGTGATGCAAGTGCACATAAATTACAACTGTCATAGATGGTCGTATGCTCGTGATGCAAGTGCACATAAATTACAACTGTCATAGATGGTCGTATGCTCGTGATGCAAGTGCACATAAATTACAACTGTCATAGATGGTCGTANTTGTTGTTATTTTGTCCAAGTTATCTCTATAACATAAATATGAGGATAAACAGTGCACCCACATCTCGACCTGTGCTTTAAGACACACTCTTTATAAATTTGTATGGGTTGTGTTCATTTCAAACTTGCGATATAAAAAGCTATAACATAATTTTGAAAACTGAGTTGCGTCTTAGATTATGCAATAGCGAACAACTTCAGTGCCTTCAGCGCTTTGATACTAAATTAACTGTTAGTAGCATAGTTTGATAACAATGCTCAATTGTTACTGATCGGTAATCAGGGGAAATCCAAATTGCGTCATGGCTGTTCCTAATATCATAATTCAAGCCGGTACATTAACATATTTAACGTTATGTTCATTTATACATGTGACCTCCTACAACGAGACAATTTATCAAATACAAGCACAATTAAACTCCAGTTGCACAAGCAGGAGAAATATTATACATCCTATAACATATATATAAGAAGTAGCTCGTAACAGACTGCTGACATACTCATGAGAAATATTATACATTCTATAACATATAAATAAGAAGTAGCTCGTAACAGACTGCTGACAGACTATGAATGTGAACGTTTGTCCGTGGAGTTAACAATTGTACATATATTTAATCCATCCATACTTATACCATTTAAATGATTATTATGCAAAATAAATCTCTCATATTTACATATACGATTTAGGACACAATGTTTAGAATTTCGAAGAATAAACAATGTATTGCAAGTTTTTCTTGATTCCACACAAATGCGACAAAAAACATGTGAAACTGATATTTCCGTTTTGTGTATTTTTGAAAATACCTCTTCGATAAAAAAAGATGCGGTAATATATAAAAGAGTATCATGCATGAACCTATATTACTGCAGACAAGCAAGGTTTTGAATACCCATTATCAGTTAAAGATCGTCCACTTTATATACATTTTCCTTGTATATGTACTCCTTACACGTTTCATTAAAAAAATCGAATGTCGATTATTTTAGCATTTTAAAGTTTTTTTTTTAAACATTCAACAGACTTTCGGTCACTACAAATGTTAAGCATAAAACTCGCGTTGCTATTCATGTGTATGCCAGGTTCCATTATTCTAATTTATGTACAATTCGAAAATGGCAGTATTTCGCAGATTTCCATTTTGAGAAACAGTGACCTTGCATTTTAAGACATTTTACGTCTAAAGAAACAAAACGTCATTCATAATATGTAAATCACTTTTAAATTATCTTAGTAGTTTTAATATGTTTCTCAAGTTTGGCGATCTTACCTTATGCACTGTTCAATATGCATGCATGCGTCGTTTTATGTCATATAAACGTCTTGTTTTATTTCATATATTTTGTGTTCTATTATGAATTACATTGACCTTACCTTTGACCTCTTGTCAGAAAGTAAGATCATGCAAAATACTCGAGTTGTGCTCCAGCTTTGTTCCCAGCTTTGAATTCTGCTGCACTCATATCGGGTATCAAATAATCGTGCCAGCACTAATTCATATCGTTCGTAAACTGTTTTGATGGCCCATTGATTATATAATCATTATATCTGACCCGGTAAGCGGGTGCAAAAATGCAGCAATCTGATTAAACTGATGAAAGATACAATTTATACTAATTGAAATAGTCATGATTGTGTACCCATTCTGGCATATACGCTTGGGTATAGTTCTTTAAATGATTGAATATTTCGCGCTTTGAGATACCTAATACACTGTGTCATGATGAAGTATTATATATCGCCACAAATAAACAGCAAAAGAAAAATTATTATCGTACGCATCTGTACGGAAATACCCACGAGTACTCGTAATAACTAACAACGATATCAAAGGTGTGTCAATGTAAATGAGGTACAAGTATTATCAGACTAAAAATAATAAAATAAGGGAACAAAAAAGTAAGGCTCTACCTTTTTATTATTAAATTCCGCTTGGTAAAACTTTTAATCCTTTTCAATGCTGCCTGGAAGGAAAACCGTTCTTTGTGCCCGAACATTCCTTAGAATATGTTGGAATTAGGGCTTGGATTGCCAAAGATGCATCTTCGACGCAAATTCAAAATCATTTAAATTAAGTGGCTACCTTAATTAAAAACTAGCGTCTTACAGAAAATGTCATTTCAATGGAAATGAAAGGCAATCAAACACATATAACGCTGTTAATTCTACCGTGGGTTATCGTTTATATTACCTTATAATCGTGTTTTGTTCCTTCACTGAACTGTATTGACGAACCAGCTTCTCGAACTTTTATTTCAATGCAATTAATGAAACAATTAATGACGTATCTCATGTGACGTACTTTCTTGGACAAGTCACACACCAGTTTAAGCTAGACTCTCTGGATTTTATGGACAACAATTCGGACGTGGTGGTTTATTTAACAGTAAAATATTTTTAAGTATTGAACAAATCCGAACCGAATTTCGGATTGTGTGTGTGTAATGCATACTTGGCAACTTCGATAGGAAAAACATCCTTCGCTTCGACCAGTCATTCGATTTCGTAACACAGCTAGCAATCGACACAAACCTTTCCAAAAATTACTTAATTAGTGTGGTTTTAAATAAATTTAGATAAAGGGATGGATAAACAGAAATTGGAAATGCATATCGTTGTAATTTTATTGTTATAAGCATTGGGTTAAAGTTGTCATTGAGGTAAGCGTGTTGTTTACTAAATTTTGTTTTTTTGATGACTCCTGTTGAAGTTTAAATAGTAACATCAATCTAATCCACAGTACAGTTTCAGTTGCAATCGATATTTTAATTATCCCAATTGTGTGCTAAGTTAATTATCATATCATTATTTTTCGATTATTTCGTTAATTTGTGGCTTATTTTTATTTATCACCAAAACCTAAGATTAAATGTGGACGCAATTTTGTTAAGTTGAAGCCGCGCGATCCGATTCTTTTCAGATATGAAAATCGGCCCATGGACCGATATGATCTTATTTGCCCGCTCGATACGAATAACGGCCCACTCGCGACGTCAAAGTGTTACTATTAATAGTAAAGGTGTGTAATATTGAATACTTAAACCAGTTAAACACAGGCGCATATCCACTGTTCATTAATGAATTGTGCTTGATCGTCTATAATTAGTGCAGAAAACTAAGTCAGTGACATATAAATGTTAAAGTAAATTTTAGAATTGGTGACGATAATAACACATATCGCCTTGAGTTCACATACAGTTATTCGCGTACCTTGGATAAACTTTGTGAGGTGAATAACAAAATATGATAATTTCTATATCCGTATAATGTTGCTTATTTACTTTTTCAACATGCGCAATATAAGCATTAAAAGATACATTGACTGTGGATGATTCATAAAAAATATTCATTTAAAACTCATACAAATATAAGGATATGGTAACCGAATTATTTTTAATTTGCAGACATGGATCCTTATACAAATAAGATTACAGACCAATGTATCTAAATGGAAAGTGATATTTTATTATTTTAGTACGATGGCAACGGACACATCTAAAACAACGGCATACCGCCACCACAGAAATGTGAAAGGTCTTACAATCAAGACTAAATTTTCGACCGGAGCACTTTACAAGCGAAACGGAGCACTGGAAAAGCCAAACAGAATGGAAAATGAGGCCGAGTGCGAACACGAAGATGAAGACATTGAGTTAAAAAGCCCAAATACGGACATACGGGCACTACAAAAGGCTTGGCTTGCTTTTGTGACAGCTATTAGGAACGTGGATGACAGACCGCCTGATTATGTTAGTTCTCGTCCGAAGCCAACGCTTGTGTCAAGTGGACTATTTCAGCAGGTTATGGTTGCCATGTACGGAAATACGGAGTACTCTAACACAAAGGGGTTTACTCTTTTAAAGAAGCAAGTAAGCAATATTGCGCATACATCTGCACATTCTTCGCAAATTATGGTTAATGCCGTGGAAACGGGACAGCAAGAACGAGAAGAAAAGAAACTAGACTCAAGAGTTATTAAAGAGAACGATGATGATCATGCAAACAATACAACTACTTGTGCGAAGGACACTGGAAAGCGAGGCTGGAAAGTATTAAAACAGCACATCAATAAATTGACGAATGAGAAAGACATGGGATCACCGACAGTGAACGCGACAGAGCTAAGGCACAGCGTAACGTTGATGTCCAGCGGCTTCCGGGCGCGTCAAGATTTATATGAGCGTTACGGAATTGTGCCGACTACGTTACCCGACGGGAGTGTCGTCCGTGAGAACCGGATGCTCAGCGACCGTTCGCGTGCGCAGATGTGCGGACGGACAGAACAAGGAAAACAATACAGTCGCCCAAAAAGCGCCATGACGTCTTCGACGCGAACAAATGGAAGGTTATTGCAAAGTCCGGGCAGGGATATGACAAATGGAACAATCCTTAAACGTGCAACAACTAAAAAATTAAGACCGTTGACAGCGCATTAATATATATACTGAATATTAAATGTAAATGCTCAGTAACTGATTTTAATCAAACAAGTATGTGCTTACAAATGTAACAGTTGATATTGCATTGTCATATGCATTCTGCTAGCTTCGTTTGTGAAAGGGGCGGTATTTTGGTATAATGTGAGTTTGCTTATGTATTTTTAATAAACACTTTGATAATAAAATATTGATGAGACATTTAAATAAATGATGTGGACTGGTCCATAGCAAAGCCTTCCCACGGTACTGAGCATCGTTATAGAAACTAACACAAGAGCACATTGTTAGAGTTTATTTGTATATTATACGAAACGTTTTTCGTTTTGCATGTATGTGATAGAGTGTGCTTTTCAAATATAGCATATTAAAACATTGTATCGGTGCTGTTTTTTTAAGTCCGTTATAATAACGTGGCCGATGATGTTGGTTGTACAAATGGTCAACTTAGTATTGTTCTAATTGGTTTGAAACGCCTGTGCAAACACGGAGCTGAAGTGGTCAATCACGAACACTACAGTAATCTCAGAACGCATTCGAAAAGTCAACCGTCAAATACGCATGTGGGTAATTGCATCGCATCAAAGATTTAATTATGTTTTCGTCATTATGTACGTTTCATCTGCATGAATCGTTACCTTATTATATTTATTGTTCCTGTTGAGTCTTTATTATTACGCAATTTTGCAATGCGAAAAAAAATTAACCTTCTTAGCGGATTTCAATGAGTGTTTAATCATATCTCTATTGCGAAACATCGTTCGAAGTCCGGACAGGCTAATCAGGGACAACACCTTCCGCTTTTATTATATTTTTCGTTTACAGGAAGTCTCAACCAAGCGAAAGTCAAGAATAGGCGGAAATCGTCGTCCCTGATTAGCATGTGCAGGCTGCACGGGCTAATATAGGACGACACTTTACGCACAGTCTTTCAAGAGCGAAGCTCAATTTGTTTTAATTGGTTTTAAATTCAAATATTTGTTCATACATGTTTTTCAATTGTTTCGTGATACGCTGGAATTTACCATAGTCATTGTATGTCTTCGTGGCCTTTTAACTTTAAATAGTTAATGTTTGTATTAAATTACGTATCATTTACACTGAAACGATCGTTTAAAGTGTAAATAAGTATTAATACAGTTTGCAAGGATTCAGTTACACTTAATAGCTTCATGTAGTAATTAATACATGATATAAATTCACCGACACCTTTTAAACCGTGTCTTCATTAAGCTAACCCTAAATTTGATATATAATTCAACCGCCCACTGATTATAATAAGTTCAATCAGCCGCCGTTTATACCAGTGTAATTGTCACTGTTGAATCAAGCAAAATATAACTACTATTGGGAAAGCTTCATATTACGACACAGAACTTCCCGTGACGTCGACGTGATCACTAACGTATGTTGTTGATTATACTAAAAACTTTAACAAATTCTAGATCGGCATACAATCACTACCAATTAAACTAGTCGGATGGAATTATGTTTATGCCCATACCGTAAGAAAGGCAGCTTTCAGGCTCCGAAATGGGTATGTGCACATAGCACTGGTTAAGTAGCTTACACCATGACGTAACTTGGATATGTGCACATAGCACTGGTTAACTAGCTTACACCATGACATCACTTCGGTATATGCACATAGCACTGGTTAACTAGCTTACATCATGAAGTCATATGAGTATGTGTACATATCACTAGTTAACTAGCTTACACCATGAAGTCATATGAGTATGTGTACATATCACTAGTTAACTAGCTTACACCATGTCGGCACATGGGTATCTGCACATAGCACACGTTAACTAGCTTACAAAATGACGTCACATGGGAATGTGCACATAGTACTAGTTAATTAGCTTGCACCATGAGCTCACATGGGTATGTGCACATAGCACTAGTTAACTAACTTACATCATGACGTTACATGGGTATGGGCAAATAGTACTAGTTAACTAGCTTACACCATGACGTCAAATGGGAATGTGCACATAGCACTGGTTAACTAGCTTACAGCATGACGTCACATGGGTATGTTCACATAGCACTGGTTAACTAGCTTACACCATGACGCCACATGGGTATGTGCACATAGCACTGGTTAACAAGCTTACATTATGACGCAACATGGGTATTTGCACATAACACTGGTTAACTCGCTTACATAATGTATGTGCACATATCAGTAGTGAAGTAGCTGACATGATGACATCGAAAGTGTATGCGCACATAGCCATAGATAACTACACATGTAGCTTACATCATGACGTCAAATGGGTATGTGCACATTACATTGGTTANAGCTTACCCTAAATTGCCATTTGATATATAATTCAACCGCCCACTGATTATAATAAGTTCAATCGGCCGCCGTTTATACCAGTGTAATTGTCACTGTTGAATCAAGCAAAATTTAACTACTATTGGGAAAGCTTCATATTGCGACACAGAACTTCCCGTGACGTCGACGTGATCACTAACGTATGTTGTTGATTATACTAAAAAGTTTAACAAATTCTGGATCGGCATACAATCACTACCAATTAAACTAGTCGGATGGAATTATGTTTATGCCCATACCGTTAGTAAGGCAGCTTTCAGGCTCCGAAATGGGTATGTGCACATAGCACTGGTTAAGTAGCTTACACCATGACGTCACATGGATATGAGCACATAGCACTGGTTAACTAGCTTTCACCATGACATCACTTGGGTATATGCACATAGCACTGGTTAACTAGCTTACACCATGTCGGCACATGGGTATCTGCACATAGCACACGTTAACTAGCTTACAAAATGACGTAACATGGGAATGTGCACATAATACTAGTTAATTAGCTTGCACCATGAGCTAACATGGGTATGTGCACATAGCACTAGTTAACTAGCTTACATCATGACGTTACATGGGTAGGGGCAAATAGTACTAGTTAACTAGCTTACACCATGACGTCAAATGGGAATGTGCACATAGCACTGGTTAACTAGCTTACACCATGACGTCACTTGGGTATGTGCACATAGCACTGGTTAACTAGCTTACACCATGACGCCACATGGGTATGTGCACATAGCACTGGTTAAAAAGCTTACATTATGACGCAACATGGGTATTTGCACATAGCATTGGTTAACTCGCTTACATAATGTATGTGCACATATCAGTAGTTAAGTAGCTGACATGATGACGTCGAAAGTGTATGCGCACATAGCCATAGATAACTACACATGTAGCTTACATCATGACGTCAAATGGGTATGTGCACATTACATTGGTTAACTAGCTTACACCATGACGCCACATAGGTATGTGCACATATCACTGGTTAACTAGGTTACATAATGGCGTCACGTAGTATGTGCACATAGGACTGGTTTACTAGCTTACATCATGATATCACATGGATATGTGCACATAGCAATAGCTTTTACCATGACGCCACATGGGTATGTGCACATAGCACTGGTTAACTAGCTAACGCCATGTCGTCACATGGGTATGTGCACATAACACTGGTTAACTAGCTAACAAAAATTTGGTTAACTAGCTTACACCAAGACGAACCATAGCACAGGTTTACGAGCTTAAACTATGACGTAACATATCACTGGTTTATGGGCTTAAACTATGACGTAACATAGCACTGATTAACTAGCTTACACCATTACTTAACATAGCACTAGGTAACTATCTAACACTATGACGTCAGTAATCTTAAACTTTCCCCATCTTTATTGTCGCAATCGTGCTATCGCGTTGTCGCATTGTCGCCATCGTACTATCGCATTGTCGCCATCGTACTCTCGCATTGTCGCCATCGTACTATCGCATTGTCGCTATCGTACTATCGCATTGTCGCCATCTTACTATCGCACTATCGCATATTCGCCCTACGAATTTTAATGTGTAACCACGATGGCCTAACGGTATCCCGTAGTTAACCCTAACAATGTTATTGCAAACAATGTCATTGTGTGCTCTACTCCTGTTCATTTTCTTTGGGTAAATTATTTCTTTAAGTAAAATAATAAGCGTCCTCAGATTTCCGGTTTCGACAAACTAATCATTAAAATACTTCATCTTGGAAAATATCGATTTTTTTATCAATTCATATTAAATACTTTTATTTTGATCAAAACCCACTTATAATTTGGAGTACTAGTCTGTAAATGTCAACAGTATGACCTCCGGATATATACATTGCACATGAGGTATAAAAATTCGCACTCCTTAACAAAACACGGTTGATCCGTGGTTAAGTGCTTAACACTGGCGCCAGAACTTATGGGTCACAGGCTCGATTGCCCGCTCAATCATAACCTACTATTTCGTTTACACGAGACGTTAAATCGATGGGCAGTGTTGTATGTGCTTCAAAAGACACAGGGTCGTCTTTTCGACGGTCTTCTGGTGGCGATGGCCATATGGGAGAATACTTGTACATTATATAGAGTTATACTACAAACACAGAGCATTCTGATCTAATCTCGACCACATCGAGTTATCTTCGCTATATTAATTGACGGTTAAACTAAATCCAATATTATTAAAAAATCATTAGGGATTTCAAGGGCACCGAGGCGGGTAAAGTAATACAAACCTTGTAAACAGGATTCTCCCCCCTAACTCCCTGCCTCCAACCACACCACCCCATAGATCGGGTTGTTAACAGTCAATCATATCTTTTAACACTTGATGCTTATCATGTTTCTGTTCAGTACCAATCAATTTCTTTTCTACAAAACAGTAAGCTAGACAGCCTTGAACACTTGTATATCATGGAAATGTCATAGCAATGTGTATGTCAAATGTACATTAACAAGTTTTGCCAAGAACATAAATACAAGTAGTTTCACTTGTATTTGTTTAAAAAAATTGTATTGATTAAATACGATGATTTTTCATTTCTTTTGTTTCTTAATTCCAAACATATGTGTTCGTGTTTAAAAAATTGATAAACAAATAGGTCAACGTTTGTGTATACAACTATCAAATGTTTTTCTTACTCTTAAACTCACGAATTAAAAAATTTAAAACATACCAAATTGCAAAAGAAAACAAATTATCGTATTTTTCACAGAGTGTTCTCCCTTTCAGCGATATTAGAAGTTCACATGAACTCGTCAGAAATGTCTTAATTTATTACCATGCTCTGCAAACCGGTTTTATTTGCAATGGTAAAGGTGGATAATAACTGCCCGTTTATAATTCGTTGACTTCTGAATATAACAATCGTTTAAGTCAAACGTCTCTAAATACCATGTTAATGCAATGTTCCCTGTATCACAATTGGTGCCACGAATGAAATTGTAGTCTTTATCTTGAACTTATCGTTTCGATCCTGTCGCACATTATCGTATATCGTCGTAGAAACCCACGTTAACTCAAATACGCTATCATGCTTCTTGATTGATATATTATGGAATATTGGGATATATACCATGGGTTCAGCGGATATTATCTCATTTTGAAGTCAGTCTTCTCTATCGTCAATATCATGGAATTAACACGATCATCCTTAATCGTTTGTCAATCGTACCAAATCATATCAGATAGTATTGTTCGATTCTTTTACATCTTATGCCTGAAAAAAGTCACGTTTTATTCCGATATATTGTGATCTTTAAAATAAATACAATGTATAGACGAAAACCAATCGGGATGTTTTAATATTATTTGGGTAAATTCGTGGCTGATATCATAATAACTATCGATTTAAACGTGGACTATCACAAAAACAAACGAATCGTTACGAGACGACATTGTACGCCTAGAGTGGATTTTCGTTTAGCAGATACTTTATTTAAACGTAAAATTTCATAACATAGCAAAATGTAGTCCGTGATTAGCCAGTGCGGACTGCATTAATGCTGGTTTTCACAAAACAGACGGACTCAATTTGTAATTGTCAACTCGTGAACAGATCGCAACAGAGCGCAAAGTAGAATATCATGACGTACGGACACGCATTATCTAAGTCGAAAAACTCAGAACGACCAAAATCAGTTACGTATGGCCATTCGTGGCGTTCGTGGCGGCTAGCAAAATAGTGGAACCCCAGCATTGGGTAGGTAAAAGGAGATACAGTGCATTAATTACGCGCGGATATATTGGTATTGCCGCCGGTTGTGTTTTTACAAAGCCTAGGATTATAGTTAGAGTAGAGTATTGTAAAATATACCCGTTTCTTTGAACACTGAACCTTTTACTTATCAAAAAATAATAACTTATTAAACTGTTGTACTTACATATCACAGAAAAAAGTAAATTTAACAATCGAGCCTCGCTCTTGGAAAACCGGGGTTAATACAAGTGTCGTTCCAGATTAGACTGTGAAGTCGTCACGGGATAATCAGGGGCAACTTTTCCGCTTTAGGTACTTGTTTCCTTTAGAGTTAGCCTCTTCTTGAAGAAAATTTATTTTAGGCGAAATGTGTCGTCCTTGTTTAGCCTGGGCAGACTTCACAGGCTAATCTAAGACGACACTTAACGGACATGCATTAGGCCCGGTTTTCCCAGAGCGAGGCTCATATACAAGGTACCTAGTGTGTGAGCAACAATTGATATAAGCCTGTAGAAAAATTAGTGAGCAATAACTCAAACAATTCTTTATTAATTTTACTAAACGTATACAGACAAATGATAAATAAAGATAATAATTGGTTACGAGTTAGTGTTACTGATTAGTTGGGGCTATATGTGTATAAGAAGTCACAAGATTTACGGTTTGTTTACGTTTCCATGTTCGGCATCTATACAAAGCAACAACAGTTATATAGCAGTTGCAGGTC
Source organism: Dreissena rostriformis (assembly GCA_007657795.1). Classification (NCBI taxonomy): domain Eukaryota; kingdom Metazoa; phylum Mollusca; class Bivalvia; order Myida; family Dreissenidae; genus Dreissena; species Dreissena rostriformis. Next base: position 27,646 of record VMBQ01009318.1, read on the forward strand.
TACGGTTATTGTTATTCAAATAGGAACGTTTCGCTGCTTGGGTAATATTTTGAACATTCAAACGATAGCTCGAGTGAGGGTGCACGTGGTTTCCTGGTTTATAACTTGTTTGTTTTTTGTCCACATAGTTGCGAATTCCAGAGTTAAGTCTCCTGTTGCGATATGCCTTTTGAACAACCGGTAAATGCATACGATTTTCAGTCCTTTGATTATTAAATGGTGAAACGGATCTTTGATACGTTGACGGTGGATGGTAACTTCGGGGTCTGTGATTATCTTTGCCTTTCTTTGTTCCTCCATACATCTTTTTGTGCGAACGCTCGCTTAGCATCATGTTCTTGCAACGCGTCTGCCCATCCGGTAGCACGGTCGGTATTAGACCGTACCGCCTATATAGGTCGAGACGGCTTGTTCCGGGTCGGTCAGTGTGGAAAGTCTGTTTCGAAGCAGAGTCCAGTTGAGTGTGTGAGATTGTGAACTGTGTTCGTATAACATGTAACTCGTTTGAGAATTAACCATATTAAAATCTTTTTCTGCAATAGTATTCGTTCTATTAGTATACGCTTTAGCGTTAAGTTCCGGTTCTGGAGTAGTTGTGTCTTCAGTATATTCATGGGTGATAGAAGCGCAGTTACTTTTCCTGTAGTATTCTTTACAAGACATTACACTTTCCGGTCGGTCGCAATTTAAAGCTATTTTCACTGGGGTCTCCTCTAAAATCTCTTCCTTTGGATTCACTCTATATTCAACGTTTCCATAGATATCAATCATGGTCCGTTGGAACGTGTTGCTTGACACCAGATTCGGCTTCGGTTTCTTCGTCAGGTACCCGTAATTCGTATTGTCTATGTTCTTCACCGTCTCCTCAAATTCCGACCACGCGTCTCGCGTCGCCGCCTTCTCAATACCACCGACGACAACAACGTCCTCGCAATCGTCTGCTACCGGCAAGTAAACCTTGGATACGCTGCTTACGGTATCCAGAGACAGGTTCGAACCTCGGAATGATGACACGGAAGACCCTGATCCGAGCTTATGGAGCCGACCTCGATCCTTGTTTGGGACACCCAGGTCGTGCGCACGGTTAGTTGCCATAACAATGTCAATCTCCATTGTTGCGTAAATCCTTTATCACTATGGAAACATAAAAATAACAATCCGTACAACTGTTTGGCAACAATAAAACTGCGTACAACTAGGGCAGGATATGTCACACTGCTACTTTTCAGATAAACAGGTTATCGAGTGGCATGCTTTTATCACACACGGAAATGTTTTATGGCACCCTTCTTGTTTGCAAACAAAGCAGAAACTTCAGTCGTTCACTTTTGATGTTTTTCATTTCTTCTTCATATATGTATACATGAAAATATGAAGTTTTGTAGTTTTCTTTTTTTTTTGTAATATCCAATTTAATGAATTTATTTTAACTACACATTATTTACTTCAATCGTTAATATATGATCAATATTGTACATTTTACAATATATGGAGAACAGAAAACCGTCTATTTATATGTATATTGCACATAAACCAGTCGTTACTTTTAACGCCAATTCCATTTTGTTTTCACACAGTTATAGCAATGCATTTAGAGCAATAGTGCTCTATATGTATATACATTTTACACGGTTTTCTCTGTGTCGCTAATAACGTCTGCTAAAACCATTTGAACGAATGTGTTCTGTTTCTTTTATAAGAAAATTTAATGGCGCAATGACCTCTAAATAATAGACCGAAATATAAAAAAAAACACTTAACCTTACAATGCTTTATAGTAAAATATATTTAATAGCAATCGTCAATCTGTTATCCAATTCAGAGAGAATTCAATAAAAATCTGATAATTTATCGATAGATCAACCTTGTATAATACGACATCGGTATTCAATTATAAATGCAATTTTACTGAAGATTAAGTCATACTATGCTTAAATAACCCAAACTACCTTGCAAACACAAGTTCTTTGTGATTTCTTTGTGATTTCACAGACGGCTCAGACGAATCTAATGCAGTGAATAAACATCTTAATAAGCAAACTCTTCGTACAATGATTACCGATATACCTTAAGCACATATAAATTCAACACGTAAGTGAATGAGAGAAGCTCTGCGACTTCCTTTCTTTAAATTTAAGGTTTCGAAATGCATCGACCACAACATTATTGTATTTTGTAAGTGAGTTTTTGGTTCACATGGTAAAACAAAGCATTTCGATAAAGGTATAATCAGATTTGGCTGTATTTGAGCGATATATAACATTTCGATATTTGTCCATCTGTGATTCCTATAATTAGATTGGTATTAATAAGTTTGAAAACAACGTGCACGCGAGGTAAAAAGTGAATACAACATTTACATATAAACCGCGTCATGCGAAAATGGGCCTTGTGCCTCATGCGGGCAGAGTAGCTCCAGACCAGCCTGTGCAGTCTGGTCATGAGCTACTCTGTTCGCTATTAAGTCCCGCAATATTTCTTGGTCCTATTGTGGAAAGAGTAGCCCATGACTGTGCAGGCTGGTCTGGAGCTATACTGTCCGCTATTAAGTCACGCAATATTTCGTGGATCATTGTGGAAAGAGTAGCCCATGACTGTGCAGGCTGCTCTGGAGCTATACTGTCCGCTATTAAGTCACGCAATATTTCTTGGTCCTATTGCGGAAAGAGTAGCCCATGACTGTGCAGGCTGGTCTGGAGCTACACTGTCCGCTATTAAGTCACGCAATATTTCGTGGTCCTATTGCGGAAAGAGTAGCCCATGACTGCGCAGGCTGGTCTGGAGCTACACTGGCGGCATAAAACATATTACACATTTTTCATGACGCACTCAATAATTGTTGACGGTAAGTTATTGTATACGGTAAGTTAAATACATACTTCTCACCCAGTCAACGCTAAGTAACCATTGCTAACAGGTTTTCATTAGTCAACACGTTAGAACAAAATCTAATTTCAAATGTTGTATTTTTTTTATTTTTTTTTTATTTCAACTGATGTTTCTATGCAAAAGAACTGGGTGTTTGTTTTCGATTTATTATTTAAAATAGCATCATTAATTTATAAACTGGTAGACATGTAGTAACTTAAGAATTGAAAGTATATAATTATTGTCTGTAAATAGCGCATAAACCTAGTCAAGACAATATTGTTGACAAACGGTGAAAATGCCCTTATGAGTGCAACACACGATGCAGTGTTTTGCTGATAACTACGGATGTTCCGCTTCTATTATTTCTTAATTAAATGAATCAATATCAATTTCTCCTATTTATACAGAACGGCGATATTTCTTTATGTTTAAAAGGGACATAACTCCTAAATAACAGAGGAATGAGGGCACTGCAGTTCTCCGCTATAAGTAATTTTAAATTGTTGCAAATAATAATTTATATGTTTTGGTATACAAGTATATGTTGAAACATACGCGAAACCATCCGAACACACACGCGCATACAATGTGTATAGGTAAATATAGGATCTGACATGAGTTGTCATATCAAACCATATTTTATTAAACGAGTTCAGGAATTTTGTTAGTAAACGAGCCTTTGGTCTACACGTTGTTTACTATCGTGACGTCATTTCATGTTGACGACGTCATTTCACCAAAATAAAGCCATGCGATTGGTTAGTTATTGATTCTGAAGTCAATGAAAACGCTTTAAAATGTTGTATCATGTGTAATATAAAAAAAACGTAATTTCTGTATTACATTGAAAACAAGGTATAGCATGTGATAAATTATAGGTTAATATCTATGAATATATACAGGCATAATGTATTGACTAATGTATTTATTTATTGTGTTAATTCAGTTATTTGTATACCCATTGTGAGTAGTATATATATCATACCATATTTAATTAAACGAGTTCAGGAATTTTGTAAGTAAACGAGCCTTTGGCGAGCTTACTAACAAATTTCCCCGACGAGTTTAATAAAATATGGTATGATATGACAACGAGTGTCAGATCTTTTTTTATCCCATGCTTTTAAACTAAATAAAATACATCTTAATTGACCAAACAAATGCTGGCAGATCTAAAAGTTGTTTACTATCATGACGTCATTTCATGTTGACGACGTCATTTCACCAAAATAAAGCCATACGATTAGTAAGTTATTGATTCTGTATCAAATGAAAACGCTTAAAAATGTTGTATTACACCATTGTAATATAAAAAAATACGCGATGTCTGTATTACATTGAAAACAAGGTATAGCATGTGATATATATAGGATCTGGCATGAGTTGTCATATCATACCATATTTTATGAAACGAGTTCAGGAATTGTGTTAGTAAGCGAGCCTTTTAGCGAGCTTTCTAACGAATTTCCTGGACGAGTTTAATAAAATA
>VMBQ01009319.1:0-32470 GCA_007657795.1 Dreissena rostriformis
TTAGTGTACATTTCAAAATTACAAATATGCTTATATGTAATTTCAGAGTAAATTTAAGGCAGCCAACAATTGGACAGTGGTGCCAATAAATGAAAAGAAGGGATACACGTTCATGCCATGCTTGCATGTAGAGTATATGCACTGAGTACACAGAGATCATCAAGGAAAAAATCCTTCGATCAAAGTTCCTTGTTGATTCAGCTTATCCAAAGCTGATTGCCTTTACAATTGCCCCTTATCCACCTGCGGCTAATGAGGAGCTGCAATATCCAATAGGTCAAGGGCAAGCAACCCGGAAACAATATGAAGATTTACTCATACAAAATGGTACATGGTGTATGTAACTATGTTGTTTTACCTAACTTCAACAAACCATTATTATGAATTAAAAAATTGACAAAGCTGAAATCAATGATAACTGACTATGGGTAGGAACATGTTATGTGAATTTGGCCGCATGGTTTTATAGGATGTATACCATTGAGTATGAAAGTGCATGTGTAACCCTGGCTGTTTTTTCAGTCAGTAGATGACCTTATTATTTGAATTGATGCTTGAATTTGTTTGTGTAATATGAAGGCATGACCAAATGTGTGACATTATGGTCGACTGTCCTGTCATCATCATGGTGATAAAATGTGATTTTAATAAGTGAACTGCTTATAAACATAGGGCTGAAATATAATTGTTAAAATACTCATGAACATAGCATACACATGCCCTGAAATGCCATGAGAATATTTATTTGAGTTTTAAGTGCGTAAGGTATTGTGAATTTTGTTAATTTCTTTGTTATAACAATATAGGATCCAAAGTATTCAATCATAGATCACTCTGAAAAAAAAGAATAAGTAAAAACCTTGTCTGGCAAATAACTACATAAATATTGGGCCAAGTTCCACAATTTTTTGTCACAAGTCAAGACCATTAACAGGAATTGTTGACTCTTATAGGTGTAATGTATCATGAATTGTGTTAAGTTTTTTTTATGGGAGACCCATGATCAAATATTGTGAATTAATTGTTTTGTTATGGATCCAAAGTATTTGATAATAGGTCACTCTGAAACAGAAGAATTTGTGTAAACCTTGTCTGGCAAAGAGCTAAATAAACATTGGGCTCAGCATTTTCCTGATTTTTTGTCACAAGTAAAGACTATGAACAGGAATGATTGACTCTTTTAGGTATAAGCTACCATAGTCAATGTTAAGTGCTAGCTGCACACCACATTTGTTTATACACATGTATTCCATTAAGAATGACATCAAAGCACAATGCTATATATAGATTATGTATTGTTTTTCATTGTTTATCAGTCTGTAAACAACCATGTATTGTAATAGCCTTACATAAACTGTCATAAAGATGATAAAGTGCTGTTTATCCATAGATAAAAAATTGGTGGAATTCAGAAATAATTTGATCTGTCAAAATGTTGAAACATTTATTCAAAATGTAATCAATGATAGTTTTGTTTCATGAATATAGAGTATTATGTTTTGTGTTTATTCTGTTATGGATTTTGTTGTTCTGGTTTAAAATGTATTAATAAATAACATGAAGAAATAAGAAGCTAGTTGTTCAATTTTGATTTATTATTATATTACACAGCAAAACATTACTGCAAGAATGTTTATTGAACAACTTATAATACATGTTGAGTTCAACGCTGAACACAAGAATATGCATCAATTAAAAACGACTCATTATACATTATTATATGAAACTGCATCATGATTCAAAAGTTAAAGAGCATATAGACAGCTAAAACTTAAATAGGTGAGTCTTGCCCTGGGAAAATGGGGCTTAATGCATGTGCGTAAATTGTCGTACGAGATTAACCTGTGCTGATCATACCAATCAGGCAGACAATTTCTGCTTTATTGTATTTTTTGTTGAAATGGAGTCTCTTAGAGAAAATCCAGATAAGGCGGAAAGTGTTGCCCCTGATTATCCTGTGCAGTCTGCACAGCCTTATCTTGGACAACATGGAGTACATGCATTAAACCCCCAGAGCGAGGCTCAAATATTTATTAAATGATTGATTAAGTCTTCCACATAACATATTTTAAGAAACTTTCAGTAAAACATGTTTATTTGATGGCAGGCACAGCAAAATCAGTAGTAAATTCATAGTATTAATTTGTGTTGCATAATAATACTTACATATTGTTGCTGGTTATAAATGTGGAAAAAGTTTGAATATGCATTTCTAAAATGCGTGTTAATTTTCTAAGAACTGCCCCTTTTATTTAAGAAATACTGTATGTATGCCCCTTTGTTATTTCTGACAAAAGAACAAGATCAATAAATAATTATTAATAGAACAGTAAACTTGGTTTTTATTTTGCATAAAAAGGATTATTATGTTCTTATTATTTACACTATATTGAAAGAAATAAGATTACATCATTTAATAAAGAATGCATTACTGAAGATTCAAATTTAAAACAACTATTTATCCATTTAAATGTTGCAAACATTCTTAAACAACATATTAAAAAAGCTAATAACAATAATTTTATTAACTATTTCCTTTCAAAAAAAAAGAACTGAAAAACAATAGAAACATAGAATTCCTGAGGATAAAACAATTATGATGCAATGTCATCATCCGACTCCTTGTCCTGGAACAAAACCCTAATAGTTGCCAGTTAGACATGGATATTTTGCACTGATAACCTTCAAACAAAAGGCAGTTACAGTTTTGTTGTCGTCCCGTTAAAGGTGTCCATGTATCCAAAGGATGTACTGTGATCAATCTGTGTCCCCTACATCTTCAGTGACCACACGTTGTTCCGAAACGTTTCCTGGATAAGGAGGGTGAGAGGATCAGTCACCACTAAACCATTTTTCTGAAAAATATGAACACATAAAAAACTCAAAACCCCTTGCTAAATCTCTCTCTCTCTCTCTCTCTCTCTCTTTCTCTCTCTCTCTCTCTCTCTCTCTCTCTCTNCTTCAACAGCTCCTATGCTTCCGTATAAGTAAGGTGGTCTATGATATCCTAGAAAAGACATTCCTGCATATAAACAAAAATACAATAAATGTTTGGAACATAAAGCTAAGAATTTTGACATAAGATGGAGCGAAATGTACATATAGATTTTTTTATTTTTCATGACACCATTTTTAAACATTCCTGTCAGTTTTTTGTAAAAAATAAATATTCACCTAGTGTTGTGTAGGATCAATATTTAAAATTCTTTGCTCATGTAGCAACCCAATCCTCTATTTGCCAGGTTCTCGCTTCCTTTTTTCTTTGCCAGTACCGATACGCACTTGCTTATCAGATTCATCACTGGCAGAAGGTGTTAAAGTTGATGAATCATGTTTTACATACAAAGTCTTTGTTATATATATGAACAATTAGTGCGTTGAACTGTGGTTCTTTCTGTTTCCATTCAAGATTATTGTGAAATGACATATATTTTTTTCAATGAAACCACAACTAGTCTGAATATCTGAAAACATTATCTACAAATTATTTCAATATTCTCAAATAAAATCAACAGAAAATAATGCAGCTATATAAGTATACCTTTTCTGTTTGTTGCACCAACGTGACAAAATCCAGTGATCCCTTCTTCATAAACTTCTTGCTTTAATTATGGATGTATCCTATTGAAAAAGTAAATACGCAATTTAAACCACCTTTAAAAACTATTTATGGTCTCTATTTAAAAAAGTGAATTTTAAATAGCTGGTATTATTATCTTATAAGTTTTCTTCAACATTCAGGAAATCAAATCTTGGGGATATTCAAAACAATTGAAAAAAGAGGAATATCCAACATATTCTTTGTTTTTACAAATATAATGATACATGCATTTCAGGTGACCTGTATCTGATTTATTCAAAATACAATGTACTGTTGAAATACACATTTATTAAAATATTTACATGCCTCGCTAAGAAACAATAAGATGCACGAAAATAAATTGGGGAGAGTTGTCTTTTGGTTAGAGCGAGTTTCCATATGTTTGGTGCGAGTTTGTTTTGGGGCAAGTTGGTATTGGGGCGAGTTGTCTGTCGCCCGCTACATGCATATGTTGCCATGAATTATCAAACTTTGTTACTATTTTCAAAAATATTTAAGTGGAATGTTAAAACATCATTGCCGTATGGACACATATAGTGTTACATAGTGTGAAAGAATTTTAGTCTTTGTTATACAATTTAAATTTGATTGTTCGATTTAGTTTCACTTTTAATTCACTATCTTTAATACGTTATGTTCATGGCAGCAACCTCCGCTTCACTATGAAAAATCACAAAACCAGCAAAAAAATCATCTTCTTCTTCCGATAGGGCACTCCTTCTAAAAAGAAGATTTTGTGCCGGCGCCTATTGGTTAAGGGGGTTAACAAAAACTGTACAAAGGTGCTCAGTTGGGTGTTAATTTAAAATTATGTACATTGTTAGTGTCTACAGGTGAATAAAAAATATTTTTCACTATGTTTGGGATACGGCCTTTAATGGAAAGAGGTCAATGAAATCAACAATAAACCTTTGCGGAACCCCATGAAGCCCCATTTTAGCCATGCAACAGCCAGAAAATGTGATAAACGGTTTAAACCTAGTTTTAGTATGAAACCTTCCTAATGATGTTATCATAATTAATCTTTAAATGAGTGTATTTTGTATATTTATAAAAGCGAGTCGAAGCCTGTGTTCTACAGCAATAGGGTTTCAATTTAGTTTGAAACTGTTATGCTATAAATATTCACACACAAAATATGAACATACCTTTTCTTCCTCAACAGTGACCTCTTCTGCTCGGTTTGACTTCCTTCCCTTTCCTTCCTTTTTTAAGGATTTTCCCTCGGCAGAGAGCTGCTGCTTTTGAATTGTTCACTCCGGCATATGCTATGTTCATTACACTTTTCCTTAAGATATCTGTCCAAACTGTTTTTTATACTTAATAAGCTGTCCGGTTCGTAGTCTTCACCATTCAGCTTCTTAACTCTCAAGTAGCGATGGGCGCAAGGGAGGCAACAGCGTACGGCTAATTTACTACTGAAAAATTCCTGCGCGAAATCTCGTTCACAAAAATAGCGCCGATAGGGGGTCGGAATTACGTCGTTTTTAAGGTGTTTTTCGATTGGATATGCTTAAAATAATCACTAATCATATTAGTTGATACATGTTTTTGGCGGACAAAGCACTTTCGTTTCCGCACATTTGCGAAGAAGATAAAAATAACACTTCTGAAAATTTCCGATATCGAGAAAAATAGGTAAGATACATTGCCCAGTTGAAAAATTGCTCTTATTTTGTAGGTAAATCATTTTCCTTTCCATTCATGCCACTAATTGCTTTGCAAAATGCCGTGATTCTGCTGGTTATTGCTAATGTATGGACCCACTATTGACCCGTTTCAAAACATCCAAGATGGCTGCCAATGTTGAACATTCTTACGTAAATATCAATTGTTCTTTATTTTTTCTCTGGTAAGTTGACAAAAATGTGTTGTAAGTGTTAAACATCATAGAAGTATATACTTATGCTGACATTATATTGTAATGGTAGATTTCATTCGTATATCTGTAAATAGATGTATGGATAATACAAAATACAGACTTGCACAATTCGGACAGCAAGTATTTTGGATATANAATTGCTTCTATGCTATTATCGAGACAAGCGCCTGTGTGAATCGAATATTGTACATTCGGATACTTTTTCTCGGTAACGGCTTTTATCGTTATAAACAATTGCTTAGTGCACTTGTACTCAACTGTCCAATATGGAAAAAAAAGACTTATTGGATCCAATACCGTAATATATTGGACGGTCACGTGGTAAATATGAAGAATGCCCATTGGATGAATTAACTGGATATAGAATAAAGCCGCTTATTGTACAGTATGAATACATAATGCTGCTCATAAATTGATTTTTTTTCAAAGTGATTCAAAAGAAACTTTTTATAAGAGTATGTTCGGAGTACAAGAATGTTACCTATATGTTTGCCATTAATGGAGTTATTGTCGTGTGTTTAATATTTTAAACAACGTTGAATAATAAGTATAATATTGTAAGCAAATTCAAAATTCATATATATATATATACACGTTATTTCGAAGTATTTTTCGGGTCCCGATTTTGGTTCTTCTTTGTTTAATGTAAAAATTTCATTGTTTATCCGAACTTCGTTAAACCGAAGAAATCGTTAATTCGGAAGTAATTCTGTCGGTCCCAACTCTATAATTCGCACCTAAATATCAGTCTTTAATCCGAAGTCAAAACTGCAAAACACTGAGCGTTATTTCACACCTTTGTCGTCTGTGCATGGTGTGTCAAAAGGCGATAATTACACCTTTGTCTTCAATGCCCTCGATAAATTGGAGTTAACAAACGATAATATATGCATGGCCTTATTGTGCCATCCTTTTAGGTAACTAAACAAAGCGGTGATGCCCAAGGGCTGTTTGATGGTCTTATTACCCCTTGGTCAAGAAGTTTATCAATGGCCTTTTTTTCTTATTCTTGATAAGCAATTGGAACACGCCGAAAAGGTTGTTTGATTGGCCGTGCATTGCCAGTGTCAATAGTGTGCTCAGTTAAATTGGTAAGGCCAATGTCATTTTCATCCTTTGAGAAAACATCCTGGTATTCTATAAGAACATTTGCAATCTTTTTAATATCAGACTGATTTTTGTCTTTAACTGAGTCAGTGTGCAGTGTTTTTAAANTTTTTTTTCCTTTTTTATTTTTTATATTTTTGAAAGATCGTCTAATAAATTATTGAATATGAACAATTTCCCCATGATGGCTTACGTTATACTCTCAAGCACTCGAATAGTCGAGCGCGCTGTCCTCTGACAGCTCTTGTTTTTATTTTTGTAAAACAACGATCAGATTTGATTCATATTTCAACAAAACAACACTGACAATGTTGCTGACAAATTTGCTATGGTATTTTAACCAGTAGGGGACTTTTGTATTGCTTGCAACACCTTCAGAATCTTTTTAATATTAGAATTATTAGAGTATATCTTGTTTTAAAGATATTCATTAGTTTAACAAACATAGATTTTTTTTGCAGGACAATGATGCTAAACACAAGAGCAAATCCACAACCGACTGGCTCAAAGACAACGGAGTTTCAACCATGTCAACTCCTCCTTCAAGTCCAGACCTCAACCCGATTGAAAATGTGTGGGCTACTTTGAAGGACCACCTAAAACGGAAAGTCAAGCCAAAAACAAAGGTGGAACTAGTCAATGGAATAAAGGACTTTTGGGGAAACTTGACAGCAGTTAATTGTGCCAAAAACATTGATCACATTCATAGGGTTTTACCTCATGTTGTGTTGAACGATGGTGAACCAACAAACTTCTGACCTATTAAGTGTTGTAATTTTTCATTAAAACATATACACCTTGGCTTATTTTCCAAATCAATCATAAAAACAACAGAAGTAGTGTTAACTTTCTGAATATGGCCTTCAGTCTTTTAATATTTTTTTATGTTTGCTTATTTTTGAAGAGGTTAACAGCTTTAATTTTCAATTTGCTTTTCCTACTCTCAACCTTTTTTATGACAAAAATGATCTTGATGTTTTACAGCATGATGTTTTAAAGACAGAAATTTTGATAAAAAATAATTTAGTGTTGCTAGCATCTATATTTTATGGTCATTTCAATGTATATTTTTATATTGTCAAAACAAAACAAAATATATTGTTATAATAAGTAAACAAAGGTGAAACTAAGTGTTTCCCATAAAACAAGAACTAGCGATAGTTTAAATGAAACTATTTCGGAACAGACTATAAACAATGCAACAGGGATCATCCTAGAGGGCGAGGTAGGCGAAGTGGTCGCCCTACGATGCTTGACATCGCCTTCGGATTACATCAAAGCGATAACAAAATCGCCGACATTTTCTAATATTTTCTCCTTTGATAATCTGCCGCGCGTGTGCGCAATGCCGTCATTGTTAACTGTTTTCAATTATCGGTTATCTGATCTACTGATAGCGGGAGGATTTGCTACGCATCACTGACCGCTGATACAAGTCGTCTTGGTTTATTCCAGTCGAGGCATTGTGTACATGCCGTCACCATCTATGCCAGTCGAGGCTCCCGACCTCGTTTACAGTTTTTCATCACTTTCAATAAACATGTCACCGTCTACTGAGTGCGTGCGCGTAAATTGGAAAATTAGCAGCACATGCATATGCCGTTAAAACAGAACCTTTGAATTATGGTTCATAATCCAAAATAAAATCCAAACTGCGAAAACACCTAATTGCGTTTCTTTTCGATCCCTATTATCAATTGTCAACACTTTAATCCAAACTGCGAGAACAACAATTGTTTATATCGGAGAGACCAATTAAACTAATTGACAACGAACACAAGACGGTAAGGCGCCGTTATCAGTTACATTTTTTGCGAAAATAAGTTTACACAATACAACACGTGGTCATGAAAGTTTAAAGCAATCCTTTTGAAGTGGCGCCAATTAGCGGTAACTGTTACACAATGTGAACTGTGTTAAATCGGATCGGATTTATTGTTTGTGAAAGGTGTTATTCGGTAATTAAAAAGTACTTTAAAGATGGTGCCGAGCATCATCTTCACACCTTTTTACTGTGAACAATAATTATTACACCCGAAAAGTTAAATGCAAATGGTGAGCAATTAATTACTTATGGCGAGTAAGTTGTGAAAACAATACCTGTTAACAATTTGCGGCAACACTTTAATTTTAGTACATGTACATATTGCATCNACAGGAGAGTGAAAGTGCAGGTTTGCATGACTGACAACTTAATAATGCACATTATTAAGAATGGACAACATATTTTTTCAGTTTAATTTATAAACACGGCCTTTCCCATTCAATTTTAGTGCCCTGGTCACGGGCGCATGAATTCTGACTTGAACATAGCAGGGCGCGTACAATTATTGTTGCACTTGTGTATTGTATCAATAAATCACCAGAACACTCACTTAAGTCGGGCCACCAAAGTGATTGTAACTTTGCTGAAACTTTTGACAAATAACTTTTAAGTCCTTAGCAGGGATTTTTTCCTTCTTACTCTTAGAGAATGGCCATTTTTCACAATTTTGAGGAGGTTGCGACTAAATTTCCAGAAGTATAAAAAGTTCATTTCTCATTTTTTTTACAATTTTGAAAAGTTTGTGCCCTTTTTTTACAATTTTTTAACGGTTTGCGACTCATTTTTTTCACAAATTGATGGGCTAAAGGCCGCTTCACAAAGAGAGGGAACAAAAGCCCTGCTAAGCTGCAATCAATTATCGTGTTGCAAAGTTTCTTCACCAGAAACATCATTATTAGCCAACTAAGAATCATATCAATGGGCCTGCTTCCATTTGCAAGTGGCAAAATGTTACACACTGTCAATTCTTATAATTGACCATAAACATAAAAGTGTTATATTCACCCTTTCTGTTAATGACAGTTTCCTAACACATTTGTATGCCCCCGATGGTGGGCATATAGTGATCGCACTGTCCGTCTGTCTGTCTGAAATTCCATCACACTTTGCGTTTAGGTTTCGAAAAATGTGGAAAAACACTTTGCGTTTAGGTTAAGAAAAATGTGGAAAAAGAGGGCATATGTCATCATATGGTGACAAGCCTTGTTTTTACTATTTCCAAAAAACTACACCAAAAGTAAAAGTGAATGTCTGCAAATCCTATACTGTAATCAGGCAACCACTGGCTTATTGGATCCGTTAGTGACATGGTGATAAGTGGATTGTTGGTGGGGTTAGATAAATCAGTATTGGCCATTTGCTGAGCCATTGCACTAGAGATAGTAGCTTGTGGGCGGAGTTACCTTAATTTTGGCACAGTATTTACAAATGACCAGACTGGATTATCAGGCGTCTAAGGGACTTCCACAGTTCGTTAAATAGACATACACCTGCAATTTTCTTTGGTAATTCATGCCAGACAATCATTAACGAAAGCATAAATACATATAATTAAAATTAAGAGTCCTGTAGCATTACAGTGTAGGCAGACTTACCGAAAACCATCGGTCCGGAGACCATATCGACCAATTTTTAGTTGGTCCAATATTTATAAACAAAGAATCGGTCTGACAGTCCAAAGAATTTTTAAAGTCTAAACTTTTCATGTTTCTGAATAAAACAAATTAATATCAGAGCAAATCAGTACACATCCGCTGTTTTTTTGTGTTCTTAAATTTGTTTATCTTGATGGAATAAATAAATTCAAAAGATGTAAACATTTCAGAATAAATTTTCTGTGGACCTAGTTTGGATTGTTTTACAGAGAAAGCGGATCCATGGTTGTTTTTTAAAAGTTAAAGAAATTCAATAAAACACCAGTTAGCAGTATTATTTTGTGGTCAAATATTCATAAATTTGTAAAGGAAAAACTTTTTATAGACACATTTAAATGCAGAATAATATATAGTCCTAACATTCTTTTATTAGCCCGAGAAGCTTTTGTTGTTAAGTCGTTTTTCTCTGAACTCAGCTGGTGATATATTGATTGGGCAATTCTTGGGAAGACATTCGGCAATATACGGCTGGTTGAAGGGGATATTGGCAGAAAAATGAACCGGCAGATATTGTCAGTAGGCTATCTATCAGAGCTGGCAGGCAGCAGGGAATGAGGGAATGTTCATGTGCAGTGACCTTTCACTGCCTTAGGCTTCGTAGGAGGCACTTTGTGACAGTCTTAGATGTACATTGTAAACATGTTGTTGAGGAATGACGTAAACAAGAAATGCCCTCAGGTTTGAGCAGAGATTGGGTAATAGGGTGCTTGTAGATCGACCTACATGTATGCCCTCAAAGGCCCTGCAACATATCGATTCAGATCGCATAGACTGTCTTTTTACAGAATGATTTGACATGTATCCACAGTTATTATATCTTTATCAATCAAATATACATAATGATATTTAATGCAAACATATATATGGTTACTGGTAGTGCAAGTCCTAATGATGATTCCAGATAAATGGCGTGTTTCAATACCTTGTAGTTTGTTTACTGCAGATATTGAAGTTCATCTGTCTGTTGAACTATCAACTTACAAAGTCAAGTATCAATGAAATGATTTGTTAGATACAAGCATCTCTTTCGCAAGAGCAAGGGTATATCGTTGAGATCATTTTCATTTCAAGTTTAACATGTATAGTGCCTGGCTCATGTACAGGGCCGTCGATCTCCGTTTTTTGGGGCCGAATATTTGCCCCGTCCCCCATCAAAAAAGTATACTTTTTTCCCCTTTTTTGGAAAAAAAATCCCCCTAATTGTTGTTTTTTTTTTTTTCAAAGTAGTGTCTCATGATTATTTATTTCAATTTTATTTCAAGTACATCTATTCAAATATACTTAATTATGAAAAAAGCAATGAATATAGCTCAATCAGTACAAATGTAGTAATAAGAGAGTAAGTATAAAAAATCCCCATAAAAGGGAAACGCCGCAAAAATTCCCCCTCGTGAGCCCATGATGAGGGCCCCTGGCCCCTTCCCCTGATGGACAGAGACGGCCCTGATGTATAAAGCACACATTAAGACATGGGCACCATGTTGTTGGCAGTATCTCGCTAATAGCAGCCTCTCCCACTTGTCCAGAATCCATCTCAAACATGTGCACTATCTTCACTCAATATCTGTTACCAATTACAAACAGGTTTCTAAGCAGTTATAAAACGGACAGGGCTGTAGTCTTGAATATATGTTGTTTCTCTGTACTGCTTGTCAGTTATGAGACAATANTCTACAGCGTACATCAATCACGATACATGTATGCCTTGTAAAACCCGTGTTTTAATAAAAGCGCGGAATTGTTGCTGTTGTCTGCTATATACGCATTGAAAGCGTGCGTGTTGAAAAAGTGCTGTAAGTAAATATGGACTTGCAACTCGGTACATGTATTTTTAAGAATGAAAAACTCACGCTTAAATTAATGCACTCAATCAGAAAGTCTCATGGAAACTATAGAAAAAATATGTAAATTTACAAGTAATTCATCAACAACAACAACATTTTTTTTGACTAATACATTACCCTAGGAAGTGAGACTTGTAAAAAAAACTGCAAGTAAGTTATAGTGAACAAAAGTGTCAATGGTGCAAGTAACAGTTACATGAAATTACAATTAGTTGATACCAGTATTTAGGGGTAAGCATTTAGTATTATTCATAAAAATAATTTACTAGTGTTCCTTTATATGAATCATTTTTTTTATGGAAATTATGCCATCTAAACAAATGAATAACACAGACAAAAACACAATTCATTGACGCTTATTTTTGCGCTTAAAACATGACCCAAGCGTTTTTCAATCTGTTATTTAAGAAATAATATTTTTCTATCATGGTTTGTTGTCGAATAACCCACAGTAAGGAGTATAGATGCGTAGGAATTAAATCACGAGTACGAAGCATGCTATAAATGTTTTCTTGATTACGTTTCCTAAAAAATAACATTCTTTGTGGGCGTGGTTATGCCACTTATCACCAAACATACAATTTGTTGTCTCATTACACTTATATACATGCTACATTTATTACATTTCTTTTAGAGCGGGTTTTAGCACGTGCATTTTACTGCAATATTTTCTTTATTTATTCGGAACTATTTTTGAAACATTAAGCTCCACCCATAATTATTGCAGAATAACCCATGGACGATTTTCTTCTTTGTTTATATGAAATTTGGCACGTGCCGTGTTAGAATGATAAATAACATATGTTACATTTGATGCATATTCAATATTAAACTAAGTACCTTTACGCGTTTGATCAAAAGTCTGCTCACTTCTCCCTAATAAAATTGGAAGAAGTCACTTCTCCCTTAAATTTTGGGCTAGGATGATCCCTGTGCAATTGTGGTAGCAACAGATTTGACTACTATTATATCATAAATTAAATTTATTTACTCATTTACATTATATCATATTGGAAATATATAAACGCATGAAGTTTTATCAAATATAGTAATGTTAAACATGAATTATTTTAGCTTATTGTTCGTTTATCTTTCTTTATATTAAATACTTTAGTCCATACATGTGTATCTACTGCAGAAATAATGAATTTTATAAATAAGGGAATTGTGTATAGTGTGCATCATGAGCTTTTTATGAGAGGCTTATTGTACCTGTTTGATAGGGATTTTTTTTGTATAAAACTGAACATTGTTTTAATGGTCCTTATAGAGGCATATATTTATGCCCCCCTTCGAAGAAGAGGGGGTATATTGTTTTGCACATGTCGGACCGTCCGTCCGTCGGTCCGTCCACCAGATGGTTTCCGGATGATAACTCTAGAACGCTTAGGCCTAGGATCATGAAACTTGATAGGTAGATTGATCATGACTAGCAGATGACCCCTATTGATTTTCAGGTCACTAGGTCAAAGGTCAAGATCACAGTGACCCGAAATAGTAAAATTGTTTCCGGATTATAACTCAAGAAAGCTTATGCCTCAAATCGTGAAACTTGATAAGTAGATTGATCATGAGTCGCAGATGACCCCTATTGATTTTCAGGTCATTAGGTCAAAGGTCAAGGTCACGGTGACCCGAAATTGTAAAATGGTTTCCGGTTGATAACTCAAGAACACTTATGCCTAGGATCATGAAACTTGATAGGTAGATTGATTGATCATGAGTCGCAGATGACCCCTATTGATTTTCAGGTCACTAGGTCAAAGGATAAGGTCAGGGTGACCTGAAATAGTAAAATGGTTTCCGGATGATAACTCAAGAACGCTTATGGCTAGGATCATGAAACTTCATAGGTACATTGATCATGACTCGCAGATGCCCCCTATTAATTTTCAGGTCACTAGGTCAAAGGTCAAGGTCACAGTGACAAAAAACATATTCACACAATGGCTGTCACTACAACGGAGAGCCCATATGGGGGGCATGCATGTTTTACAAACAGCCCTTGTTTGTTAACTGTCTGTACGTTTGTCCACATCATTTGTCCGGGTCATATCTTCATTATCAATAGATGGCCTTCAAATTAACAATTGTATAGCAAAGTAAGAGTGTCGTGCAAAGGCTGTACAACAATCTTAGTTTATGACTAAATTTGTTAACTTTACAAGCTTTTGATAAATATCAATGCAAGATGGTTCATACAATAATGAAATTAATAGATTTACTCGAAATTTGTAATTATATACTTTGGTGTTATACAATAATGTGTTTTAAATGTATTGTATTAAATTTTTTGCATTCATCGTTTAATGGAACATCCCCCGCCCAGGTCCCCATGTACTTTCTCAAATGTCGATAAAAAATTTAGTTTTTCAATGTAGTATTTTTAGCTTGTGCATTGATTGACGTGTCCATATCCTGTCATTTATTGATGGATGTGTCATCTTCTGGAGACATTAATACTTCTTATTTATTTGGATTTTACATGTGTATCGCACAATGTGAACATTCCATCATTTATTTTATACATTATAAGAATGTATAACTGGTTTTATAATGCAATTAGACAGTTGAGAATGTTTTCATGTTACCGTTTAACGTTATAAATATGCGTACATAGTTTAAATGTTTACTTGTTACCGTGTACCGTTATGAATATGCGTACATAGTTAATGCTCTATTTCTTCTGTTTTGTTTTGGTAAAAAAAATTGGTTCAACTGGATTCAATTTTACCTTTTTTTTTATAAAACATGTTAATTATCAAACCTGTTATTATTATCTATACATCTGTGTCACAAAGGTGTCTGACCATAAATTACCAAGTAGGGTTTCGACTAAATAGCCATTAACTAAACTTTTGCAAATTAAATCACAAGTTACAGTTTAAGTTTAACAAGCAATTTTGATACGTTCTTTTATAGTGTACGTTTGTTGTGAATATTTCACAATGATGTTTGTTTACATATATATTGAAGAAAAAAAACTGTTATCTCTATAAAAATTTATCACTATAAACATACTTGTTTGTAGTTTATTATTTTCAAAATGTAATGGACAGCATCAAAATGTAATGGACAGCATGTTTATAAGACATAAAAGATCCAAAACAGTAAAATGTGGTATACGTCATTGCCTTCCTCTGGTCAACTGTATATGATTATAACCGAACATTAAATATCGAACATTACACCTTTCATGTTTTCATACAAAATATTCCCAAACCACAAACACGTGCCTTTCAAAACAATATATTTTGTATTTTATAGATTTTATGGTATTGGTACACATATAGTTATTGTGAAACACAAATCCTTTTGAAATTTGCAAACACACTAAAGTACATTGTTGTACTTCAAATAAGGAATACTAGTTAATCTTAAAATGGGTTATTATTTTTGAGGAAAGCTCACAAATAATGCAGACGCAATTTTGCAAATCAGTATGGGCTACCTACGGAAGAAACCGTAACCCGTGACTGCCTGTTTGGATACCAGTAAACTTAAGCAGACCATGAATGCAATGCTAAAAGCGTTTGGTTTAACCGGGGCATCTACCTGTTATCACTGGTACAGTACATAGAACTGCATTTAACAACTTGTAAGACAATATTGGCCAGTCCAGTGTTTATCATTGAAATCTGTACATATTGGCTGTTTTCAGGGAAAACAGGGCTTATTGCATGTAAAATAAGATCAGCCTGTGTACATAGATTAGCTATATCAATGATTTGAAGAAAAAAACCATCTCCACCTGTGTTTTAAGACACACTCTTTATAAATTTGAACGGGTTGTGATCATTACAACCTTGCAATATAAAAAGCTATACCATAATTTTGAAAACTGAATTGTGTCTAATATAATACAACAGCAAACAAATTCAGTGCCTTCAGCGCTTTGATAAATCAGAATAGCTGGTACAGCATGTATTGCATCGGTTCTTTAGATTGGTGACAGTCTATTTTGTATCCAAATTAAAACATATTGTGTTTGTTTATGTATTTGCATGTTGTTTGACATAAGCGAATTAATTCTTTTAGTAATCCTTTAGGGGTTGTATTAACCAGGTTTTTCGAGGAAAAAAACTGGTAATTAGATTGGCGAATGTCGGCTGGCGGGCTGGCTGGCGGAAAAAGCTTGTCCGGACCATAACTTTGTCGTTTATTGTAAGATTTTAAAATCATTTGGCACATTTGTTCACCATCATTAGAGGGTGTGTCGCGCGAAAGATTACGCCGATATCTCCAAGGTCAAGGACACAATTTGAGTTTGAAAGTCAAAAATGGCCACAAATGGACAATTTTGTCCCTTGTTTTTAATAAAACATGATATATGTATTAACAGTCATTAAAAATAGAACCAAACTGTACCCGCTATATCATTTGGACAAAACTCTCTTAGCTGGTTGCATTTATAGAGTGAAAAACAAACGTATATGAAATATTACGTATATTCATAATACAAACAACAAGATCTTAACAAAGACACACACACAATCCACATAACAAAATTATAAATGAAATAATGTTGCATATACAAAATTATAAATGAAATAATGTTGCATACATATACCATGTTCAGTAACTGCAAAATACAGACTTTGTTGTGAACAATGTTACTTGCACATTTTACAGATCAAAGTAACAGTATGAATAAATATGCATATGTTCATTGGCTAACATTTTGTTACAAGTTAAATAACAGTTCTCACAAAAATACTATCTGACAGGTATTTGTATTAGACAAAGTGTCACTGCGTTTTGTTTTTTTGGTATATTTATTTGAATGGGTCCTTATCCAAACATCCAACACATGTATCAAACTTGTGGGCAATTCTTATGGCAATTTTTTTATAATTTCTTCGATTTCTTATGCCACTATTTATTGCGGCCGCATCATAACCAGAAATACCTGAAATACCTGGAAATGCATAGCCAACAGCCTTCAGGATTAATTGTTTTCTTCTTGACG
Organism: Dreissena rostriformis; assembly: GCA_007657795.1. Taxonomy (NCBI): domain Eukaryota; kingdom Metazoa; phylum Mollusca; class Bivalvia; order Myida; family Dreissenidae; genus Dreissena; species Dreissena rostriformis. The sequence continues at coordinate 16,884 of VMBQ01009319.1, forward strand.
AAAGCATTTTGTGACCACCTTTACCATTAAATGTTCCTGAAACAAGGTCTTCTTCAGGAAAAAATTGTTTGGCCAAGCTCCAAGATAATTTAGAAATACTGCCTTGGTGCTCCAAGAGCAACCCATCAATTGCATCTTTATGTAAAAGAATCTCTGCGTGTGGAGGGACTGCACTCATATCCTCAGCGCAACGGATGATCACCAAAGGACGATTGCCGAATGATCTATTTATGCTAAGAGGTGTCCTATCAAAGTTACTGTAATTAGGAACACCAATTCCTTCACTGACACAAGAACCCTGACTGCCACCAGAAGTAAACCAAACACCACCAACAATTTCCATGTCTCCCCCACCATCAACAAAGCCAGAATTACCTCCACCAACTATTCCTGCTGCCCTACCACTATCAACAACACCAAATTGACCACTGACAATTCCTACAGACCTACCATCATCAACAGACCTACCACCACCAACTATTCCTGTTGCCCTACTTCTATCAACAACACCAGACTGAAAACCACCAACTATTCCTGCTGCCCTACCACTATCAACACTAGACTGACCACTACCAACTATTCCTGCTGCCCTACCACTATCAACATAACCAACACCAGACTGAAAACCACCAACTATTCCTGCTGCCCTACCACTATCAACACCACCAGACTGACCACCACCAACTATTCCTGCTGCCCTACCACTATCAACAACACCAGACTGAAAACCACCAACTATTCCTGCTGCCCTACCACTATCAACAACACCAGACTGACCACCACCAACTATTCCTGCTGCCCTACCACTATCCACAACACCAGACTGACCACCACCAAGTATTCCTGCTGCCCTACCACTATCAACACCATACAGACCACTACCAACTATTCCTGCAGCCCTACCACTTTCAACGACACGTGACCGACCTATAAAAACTATTTCTACATCCTGATCACTACCACAAACTAGTCCTACATCCTGCTCACGAGAGCAATGACCTTCAACTGAAGTACTTGAAAAACTATCTGCAGCAACAAAACCAACATCCAAACTACCTTCCACTGAAACACTTGAATCCAAACTACTACAATCTAATTCAAATGTATCATCCGATGCTTGAACATCGTCCTGACTGTTGTACACATGAACACGGACGTCAGATTTCCCCAACTCATTTTGGTTAAGAACTTCACTAACAGATTTACTCAAACTTAAAATCAATTGTTCCAACTTGTCAATATTCTTTGAAAATACACCAAGTTTCTTGTTTACTGTATTGACACAAACAAAGTTTGCAATTTGTTCACATGAAACAAATGTCATTGATGGTTCTGTCATGGTGCTTTTGTGCTCTTTGTCGTTTTGGAGGACTGGAGAACATCCCGCTGGTCACTGTTGAGGTGTTCAACATAGTTCGGACCTCGCATTGGCACTGCTCCAGGGCCATCGTGCAGGCTTGACTGGAGCAAAACATTCAAGTGTCTCCCATTGGATCCCTGGAACAAAAAACAAAATGTGTCATGTATTTTTATATTGGGGTTAAGACACACTAACAAATCAACTTAATTGGTATACACCGCCGAATGAATAAATTGTTAAGTTTCAATTAAAGGGTACAACTCTGAACTGATAAAGTCATTTTTAGGAAACTTTTGATAATAAACATCTAAAAGTATAACAACCAAAATTTGATAATAAACATCTAAAAGGAATAAGTCACTTTGAAGGGCCCCTGGGGGGAAAAGTCTGAAGTAAAGAATATACAGGAAATGAATTATGGTTTATACTGAGTATATTTCATGCCAAGGATATTTATTCATGTGTTTTGAAATAAAATTCATTATATATTAAATTGATTTTTGTTTGTTTGGCCCTTTACTTGTTTTCATTTTGACATCATAATTATTGAATGATCAATGTCACTGTAATCAGGTCAACTTATCTGTAACAAGCAAACTAACTCAGTTATGGCGCTGTCTCTAATTACCCCTCAGTCAGGAGTTTGATCCCTACTTCGTTCAAAATGTTTTTTTTTTAATTTTTAGTAACAGTTTATCAAATTTCCCTTTTGCCTTTCAATAGTTAATGAGAAACAGCTCTGGGCATACACAATTCCAGAAAATTGCAATCAACTAAGGGGCATAACTTTATTTTCCAAGCTGTTTGTGCACAATTGCAGAATAATATTACAGGTTTCCTGAGCTGCCATGCAATAACTATTCAGAAAATATATTCTTTATTAATTCAGGGAACATAACTCTCGAGATATTGATGCTGTCCAAACAGAATTTGGTCGTGCACAACAGCAGTATTATGATACATTTTAATTTCAATACACTAGTCACTAATTTACCATGCAATATCTCAGGAGAGGAAACAAAAATTGTTCCTTTTTTTTATTAATTAACTCTGTAGTTACCAGGTCAATTTTTGAACCGCCATGATGACATGTTTTTTATTGTTTCATGAAATTCCATGAAATAGTAACTGAGAACTGCTTCGGAAACAAACATGTGATGGACGGACAGATTAACAAGCAAATATGACCAATGTTCTGACCAATTTCATGAAGACCAAGTAAGAATTCTGCTTTCACAAGTGTTAACACACACTATCATTTGAAAACAGAGAATGGACATGGTGAAATAAAAACTCAGACATAGGGTTATAATGACTTCATTTTAATCATCTGAATTTACTTACCACTATTGTTGATGTTGCTTTTGGTGTGGATGCTGCTTTCGGTGCTGATGGAGTTTTAGGTGTAGAAGATGCCTTTGGAGCTGATGTCCCTTTTTTCGTTTGTCCCTTTAGTGCAGTCTATTAAAACACATGACAAATGATCAATTGCACTCCATACTTTATATTGGTGAAGGTCGTTACAATGCTTGTTATCAAACCACTGGGGCTACGCCCTTGTGGTTTAATTACCACGCATCAGAACTCCAAACCGTTGGTTATTACCGCAATGTTGATTATTTCTTATTTAATTTGAATGTCAATAAATTTCATACAACAGACATACAAAGGACTCGATTTCAATCAATTAAGGGGACATGACTCTAGACCTGAACCCAACAAAATGTTGTACTACCACAAAATGATCCTCAATTTTTTTAATTATTTTCCATTAACTTGCATGTGAAAGTAACTGACAAACAGCTCCGGACAGAAAACAATCCTCAATTTCAATCAATGTAAAGATTTTTTTGCACTGAACTTTTCCTATATCATACACATGTATACCTGACCACAGACAGACGGACAGCAGTGAATCTTAATGTCATTCACCATTCTTCTTTTGACAGGACATAAAAAAAACAGTCACAAACCGATTCAAAACAGGTACTTACATTTCTTTTCTTGACATGCTGATTTACAGAAGAGGTTCTTTTCCGTTTAACAGACTGTTCAACTGAATCCCCAGCCATATGATCTACCAAAACAATTGATTGTAGATTCTACAAAAAAATGAACAAACAAATTTAGTCTGCTATTTATGTCGTTGGCCTTGCAGTGTTGGAGGAGAAGTTCACTTTACAAACACATTGATCCAAAGACTGTTGTTCATTGTTTCCAAACAGGATACTTATTATCAAAATCTTTGAATACATTAAAAACTGCTTTAGGTGAGGAATTGCCAGCAAGGACACAACATAAGAAATAAGATGATGATACTGGTCATAACAGCTCACTCAGAGTACATTGAAACAAGGTGATCAAAACAACAGCTTAAATTGAGGAGCAATCACAATTATCCTTAAGGTACATGTAGCTACTTTGTTTACTTGTCTGCCATTCATCTGTAAGAATTGGCCTTCCATACACTGCTCGACACATTATTTATATGGTTAACTGCTGTTCAAGATATCCATTGGTTGCACCGTTTTCTCGCTTTCGATCAATGAGCTGGCTCCTTGCTGATAAAGACCAAGTACGCTCCCAAGCATCCAGGGCATCTTTTGTCTCTAATAACAAAATAAAATTAATGCCCCACATGTTTAATCATTGATATTTATTATTAAAAGCATTATGTAAGATTAGAACAGAATTTTAATTTATGAAATAAATATGTGTAAACTGTGGCACTTTACATTCTTTTGCTTTTAATAAGTTATCACATAAGATAACTGCAATCGCAGGTGAATCACAAACGTTTATGATCTACCATCCTTCACCTAATGTATGCTCTCACATAATAATCCTGCTTCATAAAATTAAAAGGAATGTGTACAAAAAAGTATCAGCTGCTCATAGTGATCTACATTGTAATTATCATGTTGAACCTATGTATGCTTCTTGTGGGTTTAAAAATTAATATATATTACCACTACATGCATTATTTATTGGTTGTACATAATCACATTAGCATTTAAATCTGACCTTAAAATATGATCTTAATAAGCTAAGTATGACCTTGAACTTTGAGATAGGTACCTGGGTCTAATCTGTGTATTATTATGAAAACATTGTATCAATATTGCCTTCAAAAAACGTGTTGATGCAAAATTATAGTTCACACTTACCGGCCAGATTTAGGATTTCACACAGGTGATTCCCATTTGCTTTCAGCTCAAACTGTTGGCCAATGGCTGCATTCTCTGGCAGTTGACGTCTATGGACAACAGCCGTAGTACCATCACAGTCAAACAAAACCAACGCGTACATGTTTGACATCCTGAAATGAAGACGCCACAATATTTTACTGCCCGAAGTTGAGATTAATTTCCAATCGGATCATTAAAAGCCTTGTGACCTCGGAGAAGGTTTTTGAAGTTTGAACTATATAAATAGTTCAATGTGTACATGTAAACACATTGGCAGAATCTATGCAGAAGCCCACTTGTTGTTGTTGTATGCAAAATATTTATGCTCTTGGCCTTGTGGTTAAAAAAAAGAAGATTTGCAGTTTTTTCTATATACATATAGGGAAAAAACATTCCGCCCCAGGGCGGGGCAAATTTTGGCCCCCTGTCCATGATTTAGTAAATCTTTGTAGAGGCACACTTGACGATGTTTCATGCAATTAACTGAGCTCTATGCCCTGTTGTTTAAGAAAAAAATATTTTTGAAGTTTTTACTAGTTGCACATACAATGAACACACATTCGACCCACGACAGAGCTAATTTTCGCCCAACATCCGTACTTTAAAAAAATCTTTGTAGAGACCCACTAGACAATGTTTCATGCCAAATATCTAAGCTTTGCACCATTGTTTGAGGGGTGTTGCGGCAGTTTATTTAACCAAGAATATATTTATAGCAACACTGATGTTGCTATTATCACAACTCAATATTTTTGTTATCAGTATCATCAGAAATTACCGATTTGGTTCATAATTGCATTGTTAGTAGTTCGATACCAGGTGGGGTTAACTTAATTTATTTTTTTTCTTTAACATAATTCTTGTTTCATACTTGTTTAAGCCCTGTTGTTTACATTTATCAATTTAATCACAAACTTCAAAACATGCCTAAATCTGTGAACAAGTACATTAAAGTTATAAATGATTAAGGTCGGATTTGACACTGTATGGTATTATGTTTGTGATTAAATATTGTTTTTTTATTAATGTCTTTTGGTGAGCTAATGTGATCCCAGTTAAGGTTGTACACAATTTCTAATGTTAATGCATATTTCTTATAATCTATGTACCGGTACTTGGGTTTTGCCTAATTGCTGTATTTTATGAAATTTGACACAGACGGTAGGGATAGTTCAAACAAAAAATCTCTGTTAAAAGTGCAGTGACCCCCTTTTTTATTTCTGTTTTATGATGACAATACGTAGATGAACATATTTTAGCAGTTTTGCATAATTCTATTAGACAAAACAATTTAAAATTCCATTTATGTGGTTACAATAGTAAAAACAAGAGCTGTCAGAGGACAGCGCGCTCGACTATTCGAGTGCTTGACAGTATAACATAAGCCATGAAGAGGTGGGGGTATAATGTGGGTGTGTGGTCATTTAATAGATGATCTTTCTAAAATAAGGAAAACAAATTTAAGCAAAATGTTCAATTATCAAAGTATAAAAGGGGCCATAATTCTGTCAAAATGCTTGATACAGCTGTCTGCTCTTGTTTATAGATTGGGGTCATGTTGGTAAAGAAGTATGCAAGATATAAAAGCAATATGTAAAAGGACATAGGAAATATTTGGGGTAGTACGCAAACTTTAACATTTACAAGCTAACACCAACCCTCAAACACCGACACTGGGGTGAGTCAGATAGCTCCACTTTATATATTTCATAATATTTCATAATTATATAATAGTCGAGCTAAAATTCAGCAAAACTGCCGCAACACCCCGTAAGTGAATAGATGTTTGAAGTTGCTACTATATGCGTTTCGGGACAACACATTCAACCCAAGGGCGAGATTATTTGGGCCCCAGGTACGTTATTTTGAAGACATTTGTAGAGGCCCAATGTTTCATGTCAAATATCTAAGCTTTGTGCCTTATTGTTTAATAGAAGTTTTTACTACATAGGGAAAATACATTTGTCTGCAGTACAGGACTAATTGTGGCCACAGGTCCCCAATTTGAACAACCATTATAGAGTTCCACTAGACGATGTAATCTAAGTTCTAAAATATCTAAGTTCTAGGCCTTGTGGTTTCAGAGATGAAGATGTTTTCATTTTAAAAATCTATTTTTAGCTCTGGTAAACTACTTATGCAACAGACCAAAACAATTTGAACAACTTTAAAAGAGTCACCCTAGGAAACTTTTTTGTGAAGTCTCATTTAATTCTTCCAAGCAGTTCAAGTTGTTTGAAGTAAAACGTTAAAACCATTGGCCCATATATACGGCTGACAACACAGTATCCTAAAAGCTCCCTATGAGGACTATGACATAATATGCTTAGGTGAGCAAAAAATCACAATGTGACAGTACATTGCACAAACTGGACATTTGAAGTATCAATACCTTTTGACCAGAGATTAAAGGGTAAAAACAAATTATGGTAGAAAATAACACCTTCATTAGAGAACAGACTAGTGACTTAAAACAAAATGTACCCAGTGGCAACTGGTGCAATATATGGAAAAAAAGATATGTATAAATGAGAAAATAATATGATATGTTTAATATTATTCTATCCACTGTGCACATACTATCAAATAACTCCCTTTCTACAGTATATTTACTTTTTTATGCCGAAAAGGGGGCATATAGTGATCGGACTGTCCGTCCGTCTGTCTGTCCGTCTGTCTTTCCGTCACACTTTGCGTTTAGGTTTCGAAAAATGCTCATAACTTCTACGTCCCTTGAGATATAACCTTCATATTTGGTATGCATGTGTATACGGACAAGGCCTTTCCATACGCACAAAAATTTTGACCCCTGTGACATTGACCTTGAACTTAGGGTCCGCCTTAAGGTTTCAAAATCTGTGTTTAGGTTTCGAAAAATGCTCATAACCTAGGTTCATTGTAACCTAAATCATTTATTCTATAATTAGTTAGATACAGAACAGTGGGAAACCAATTTATCATGTATGGAAGCGACCGTATTTTGTTTGTCGGCATTGCTGGACACATGGCCTATCCCCCCCCCCATAAAATCCCATTGGATTTTTTTGATTCACGAAACTACCTCTGAGAAGAAAAATACACAAGTCAGTGATAATACGGAACACTTTCACCCATGAATTATTTGCGGATGATACATCTTTAATTCTGCATTTGGGCAGGACCAAGCAAAATTTAATTGTTAAAGGATTAATTAACAAAGGTTGATATATGGTAGATATATGTTCTTTTGAAAATGAAATGAAAATTTTTCATTAATTTCATATCTGGGGATCTTGCCCGATTGAAAATGTTGGGGAATCCCTGGATTTGTACTTGCCCGATCGGGAAATATTGATTGAAAAATTGTCCCATCAGGTTTTCCTAACATCAGTAAAAATTGGATAGTTTTTATTTTTAAAACTTTAGAAGCATACAAGGTAACGCACCTATAAAAATATAATCTAATGTATTATTTACTTAATCAGCATTATTTCACTGAGCTACATGCACATTTTAAGGTAGGCTCTCCATGCTTAAAAAAATGACTGTTTCAAAACCATAATTCATCGAGATTTCCAAATATGGCATGCAGTTGGTTTGTACAGATGCAGTAAAGGTGTTTAACGTTTAAACATTTAATATGACTATTCTTTACAGACATTTACTTTTTATCTGTAGAAGAGCACCAATTGAAATTGGTTTCAGCCAAGTAGAAATTTGGTTTGTAAAGTGTAATTAATTTCAAAATAGTATCATTAAATGAATATTTTGAACTTATTTTTTATAGATACACTATATACAGCAAAAAAACACAAGAAATAGACAGATTTATTGTTTGCTTTTTGTAATTTAAATAAAAATGCAACAAATTGCATGATTCGCATTTTCAGCAGTAAATCACCCAATTTAGCAATAACGATGTTTTAATTTTAAACATTGAAGAGGAATAAAACTTATTACTTATTTAACATTAAACATAGCTTATATGCTATATTAAATAACGTTGGAAAAGAAATCGCATGTATGCGTTTTCGTCAGGATTCGAAGCTGCGTTGATGCAATTTCAATAACTTTAACAATATCCCAAACCTATATTGGTTTGTAAGTTTGTAGGTTGTTTTATTAATACATGTTCATCTATAATAATACAGCGTAAATGTCATTGCTTTAGATTCGTTTAAAATAGCATATACTGTATAAATCATTAAAACACACATGTAACGCATTACTCCATTCATAGAATAGAAGAATTTCACTTTCCTATATTTAGAGAGTTTTATGACTCAATAATTTATAGGCGAGTCAAAGACGATGCACTGTATGGTGCAGATACACATTGCCTTTTCAGCATTTTGTATAACGTTGAATCCGAAACCTTTATAACAGTGTCACCACTAGGGGGAAGGAGACAGTCCTTCCAATTGAGAATCGTTATTGTTTTCGTACAAACTAATACAATCTATTTCTCCAAGTTTTTTTTTTCTTACTTTCACTATAATTATATTAAGAAATTAACTATAAGGAAAATATATATCTTTTGAGCAGGTGAATAGGGCTAAATTTTAGACCCAAATAAGCATTAAACATCACTGTATATTAATGTCTTACTTCATTCTAGCCTTAGGAATGAATACCACTGCAAATAATATAAATATACAAAACCTTAAAGAAGTATGTTGTCATTGTCAAGATGTGTTTATGTAAGAATTATTGAGAAGGAACACTAACCTGCAATCAACTCCTTTTATCCAAATGAATATCACAATCTCACAACAAAACAAGAATGGTATATTAACAATTTGTTCAAGTGTATCTCCTGATGGTGTGTGCGCTTATTTGCAGAATTGCAATGAAGGTAAATAATTAAAACTGGGTTTAAATAGTCTCATCTGACATAAATGTAATTGACAAATACACAGTGAAGTATTAAACAGATGTTAAAACAATAAGAAAGGAAACTGGGACTATCTTCTCAATGTGACATGTTGTTCTAACAGTATCCTAAACAGTGAGAAGGGTCCTTTCACACCTCTTGGTTAAGACCATTTCCTGGAGCCTAATTATTGATGGGTACCCATTTATGCAATTACTAATGTGGCAATTACTTAAAATCTAAGCATTGCAGTAAACTATATTCAATGTCAAATATAATTATTTTATGTAACATTAATATTTAATTCTTCTGTGTATGAAGTATTATTAAACTGAAGTTTCAACAGTGCAATTCACTATTAGATTTCCATAGTTCACACTGTAATTCATCTATAAAAATGCATCTTATATAATGCATCTTATATATATTGTATTATATGCAGCTTTCAACATGATTGTGTATCTTTAAGCATACATGAAATAATGCACAATGACATAAAATTTTCATAAGAACTAGCCATGACACTTTTATACAACTTTGTATACATCTTTTACTATGGATAAACATTTATGTGATTATATTTTCACAGTAAGTTATTTTAAATCACAGGAAATTCCATTCATGATGTTCCTAACCACAATATGATTTTAAAAAAATGTGAATAATGTTATGCAATTTTGCCCAGAACACATAGCTTATCAACATTCCTACACTTGCATCACTGTGCTCAATAATATATTTTGTGAATATTATGTGTAAAATTAATGTACAGATAAAAATGAAAAAAAAAATGGTTTCCTGAGGACTGTGCATACAGTAATTTCATGCCCAAATAAGCCCTAAAGCGCTTAGTAAATTTTATTTGAAGTATTAATGTCCAATCAACAAATAGTCCATTTTAACACTTGTATGGCAAATGGTGTAAGTCTAGTCCTTTAGTTTGAAAAGTTTGATGCATATCATCTGTCCTTGTTATGCAGATTCAAGTTAATTTCTCATGGGCTTATACGAAAATGTACCTGCAGAAGCTTCGTAGCTTAACAAAACTCAAAAATATATAAGAATCTTTATTATGTGCTCTTTTTTTGTTTTGTTTAAGAAACAAATTAAGCTTTCCTTACCAATCGTCCATAAAAAAGCAATTCGGTTCATAAAGGCAAGTGCATATTAATTATAAGTATGAACACGACTCTATAAAACAAACTCAGAATCATAAGGGGATAGTTTCTCAAGTCCCAGCCTTGGGCTGATTAGTTTGGGAATCGAGTTGGATTTCGCACAATATTAATGTCAACACATATACACAAACTGCACACCAATTTAACATGCTTTATCTTGGGCTAGACAATTATTCAACATTAAGTATTCAAATTGTTCCTCTATATGCTGTGCAGTTTGTTTTCAAGAGGCACAGACAAGCAATTACAAACCCCATTCCTAATTGTTGATACTTACAAATGATGAAACAGTTAAATATAATCATTATTTAATTTATTTTATACAAACGAGTAAATTTTAAGTGACGTAAGAGGTACATGTATGTACATTGTAAGGTTTGAGAAGTATTTAAATGTATTGCCTTTTGCTGGTTGGGCTGAGGCTTAAAATTAAAATCTGACATTTATGAATGTAAATGAGTGGGAATAATGTGTTTAGAACACTATCGATCATATAAAATCAGTTTGGACAGCATTTAGCTTGATGTGCAACGCACTATAACGCTTACAGGGCAGTTATATAGATAGATAGTTCTGTGCAGACATTTACCCAGCTGCTTATTAATACGTGTACATATCCTGTTTATTGTTTTCAGTATGCTATAGACATATGTCTTATTCACGCTTACTATTAAAAAATATTAAATTTCTTTTCTCTACTTATTGAGCTATAGACAGGAGTCGGATTTAAAAATCACATGTTGAGTTTTAATAAGTAGTAACGACATTTTGGTTTTTGACATCTAAATGGATTAATCTTATCTGCTCTGCCTTGGCTTTCTAATAATTTTTTGTTGTTTGTGTGATTACAAAATTAGTCAAACGACATGATTAAACTTATATATAAAACAGTGCCTACAGTTTGTTTATGTTCGCGATAAGCCATGCATGAATTAACTAAAAAAATACCCGGATTTCCATTCCTCCTTACTAACAGCTGGGTAAATGTCCGCCCCCAACTGTTAATGAACGTGTAATTGTATGCCCTTTTTCTGGCTGGTTATTTGTCCGCCTTGTGAAAAGTCATAAACAGGTAAATGTCCGTATTTTATAAAATACACACAATTTACATTATATGCATGTTTGTATCAGTCAAATCCAAACTAGGCAATTTTTTACAGGACAGTAGGTCCTGTAAAATGTGAAACAATACAGGACCTCCTCTTTTTTTACAGGACCTACTGGCGACAGAATATAATAGTAAAATAGCTTGGTGTCATTTCTGGGATCAAGGTGTTTATGATATAAAATGATAAATGATTAAATAGCTATTAATTTCAAGGTCACACATTTGTATCTGACGTTAAATAATAATACACGACATACATGGTACTAGTCTTGTTAAGTTAAAACATATTTTTGTTCAATGTTGAACGCATGTTAACAGTAAATATAAACGGGAATCGCTCATTTGTAATATCTTAAGAACATTTTCCAAAACCAAAGCTGATACTTGTTTACCTAAGCTACGCTTAGCGTGCATGTCAGATATGAATCTGGTCATTACGGCCTAAACCGACGACAGCCTCATTAAATGACGACCAGCCTTTTTCACGCATGGGCATTGATAAGCCAAGATAATAACGGTTCGAATGACAATAATCATTTAATATTATACATTACTATTGCTATTACAACCACACAAATTGATATATGTTTCATTTAAATTGTAATAATCAGATTTATGATCATTTTGTTTAGCGACTAGGCCGTCATGGATTTGGACCGTCCTGACACGCATTTGTAAGATGCATAAAAATGGACCAATTAGGTGCCCTCGGAAAATTTTGTCAGCAGAAAGAGCGTTGGTACGGAAAAGCACGTGTATAAACATGCTATCGCTATTATTGCACCTCAGAAAACTTTCAGAGCCGTTAATTAACAAACCTATACAAACCAACGAATTCGTTTTCATTTTTTTTAATGGACAATCGGTCCTGTAAATTTGACCGACAGGCCGGACCTTACAAAATTTTACAAATCATGGCCGTCGGGCTGGCCATGTTTGGCTGAGACTGTTGTATATATGAAATTTGCATTGATTGATCCAATCACACTTTGCACATAACATTCCAATTTACATACACATAATGGTTGTGTAAGCATTTACATATATACAAGAAGAACAATAATTACAATTTGTTTTTGTTTTTGTCTAAATTTACATTGTTTACAGTTATAAGACATAGTCAGAGTTGGCATTTGCTGACGCAGTATCACACTGCTTGACACTGGAAATTTATTATTGCTTGACAAACAACAATGGATTACCATTAACAGTAAATTCACAATCATATTGAAATTAATTTCAAATCAGTTTGTGAACATGAGCACTAGTTTTTTTTATGTTCAATTAAAATGGTAATAAAAGTGCTGGAAAATACCAACAGTTAAAGACCATTTTTATAGAGATTAAGTAGATTATTGCTGAAGCTGAAGATGCTTAGTTATGTTGAATGCTTGGGCCTGCAGACAGGGCACAGTAGGGTGCTTGGATCAAATGCTGATAACAACTACTTGTGGTCCACTACCTTGGGGCTATCTGATAATCTTCTTGTCTTCATATCAGAAAATGTTAAAATTTAAAGGCCAGTATTTTGAAGTAGCCGCTTGTTGATTATTTTAATTCAACACATACTTCATTGGCATAACCCCATCTCATTTCAAAGTGAAATATACCATTTAAAATATTAATATCATTAAAACAAGGAAATAAATTGACTTCTTTAAGACAAATACAAAGACTCATCATCCTATCAGCATGGATATTTCATTAATTAATGACTTGCACCTTACATAAATGTTGTATTTCGTTGATCATTATGTTGCATGTGCTACCTAGTTTGCCTGATTCTGCCTTATGTGAGGACTTCCACATGTGGCTCATCACATGGTAATTTTGTACCAAAAACAGTGTGCAAAATCGCACTAGCCTGAAGGGTTTTGGGTAGTGAAAATCTATTTGGGCTAGTGGGAATTGAAAAAATGTATATAGTTGGGCTAGTAATTTTACTTTTTATATATGTGTATAAGAATTTGGACTTTTACTTTAAAATCTGAATTTCGCACACTGCATGATAAAATACTGAACATTTTGCTATCAAAATTGACAGTGTATTGATGGAACTAAAATTCAGTACATGTATGTCCCTGCAATACATGCCTAACCATGTGACCAATCATCATAAGATATTTTTTTTGTATTTGGTGTATTTCTTCAATAAGATACAGAAATATGTGTCTTATTAAACAAAAACACTTCATCATGAGCATCATGGCATAATAAATGCTGCATAGTAACTACTTTAAAGTCAGTTTCCGAATTTACATCAGATCTGTAAACTGAGATGCAATATTTTCCATGGTTTTAATATGGTGACAGGTGTTATAACGTTGGTCAAAATATGACAATCAGTAAGATTCAGTGCTATTTTAAACTTATGGCAAAACTTGTTTTTAGGTCAGAATGTTTATCTTGATAAAATCTAGGTTGGGATTGTATTTGGGTCATCCGGGGTCAAAAACTAGATCACTAGGTAAAGTAATAAAACAAAACTTGTGTAGACAATAGAGGTCACAGTTGTCATCCAATCTTTATGAAATTTGGTCAGAAAATTTATCTTGATGAAATCTGGGTTGCGATTGTATTTGGGTCATCTAGGGTAAACAACTAGGTCACTATGTCAAATCATAGAAAAACCTTGAGCAAGTCCTTATAAATGAATGCAAATATTTAAAATGTCATATTTCGCTGTTGGGGAAAAACAAATTCCCCTTAGCGATTTTTTTTTTCATTTAATACATAATAATTTGACTAGACTCCTTTTTCAAAATTAGCCAGAAAACACTCTGAAAGATTATTAAGATATTTATTAGATCAGGACTTTTTTCTCCGTGTTGGGAATATGACCTATACCCTTGAAATTGGGAATTAAAGCGTAAATTCACAGAAATTTGATATAATAGTTTTAGTAAATATTAATGTTTACTTGGTAAAACATTAAAAATAGAATAATATCAATTTAAATCAAACAGTAATATGGTTATTTATTAATTTTCTAAATTTTCAAAACTGAAACTATCGATTGGGAATTTTTTGACTGGATTTGGGGAAAAAAGATACGTTTTGCCATTGGCAATATGAATCAATAAACGCCCTGTAGATATTATTTTGGATCTTAAAAGCATTCTACCTTGAAAGTTAGTTTATGTAACAAGAGCACAGCATAACGGGTGCCAATAATAATAGTTTTGAACAAGGGCTGTTTGTTAAACATGCATGCCCCCATATGGGCTGTCCGTTGTAGTGGCAGCCATTGTGTGAATACGTTTTTGTCACTGTGACCTTGACCTTTGAACTAGTGACCTGAAAATCAATAGGGGTCATCTGCGAGTCATGATCAATGTACCTATGAAGTGTCATGATCCTAGGCAAAAGCGTTCTTGAGTTATCATCCGGGAAACAATTTTACTGTTTCGGGTCACCGTGACAGTGACCTTTGACCTAGTGACCTGAAAATCAATATGGGTCATCTGCAAGTCATGATCAATGTACCTATGAAGTTTCATGATCCTAGGTTTAAGCGTTCTTGAGTTATCATCCGAAAACCATTTAACTATTTCGGATCACCGTGACCTTGACCTTTAACCTAGTGACCTCAAAATCAATAGGGGTCATCTGTGAGTCATGATCAATCTACCCATGAAGTTTCATTATCCTAGGCATATGCGTTCTTGAGTTATCATCCGGAAACCATTTTACTATTTCGGGTCACCATGACCTTGACCTTTGACTTAGTGACCTGAAAATCAATAAGGGTCATCTGCGAGTCATGCTCAATGTACCTATGAAGTTTCATGATCCTAGGCATAAGCGTTCTTGAGTTGTCATCCGGAAACCACCTGGTGGACGGACCGACAGACTGACCGACCGACCGACCGACCGACATGTGCAAAGCAATATACCCCCT
>VMBQ01009320.1:0-19842 GCA_007657795.1 Dreissena rostriformis
AATATACGTTCCTGTATCAGTCTCCTGTGCGTTGATAAGAGTCAGAAAGCTGGCATTGTAAATATTGAGCCCATTTTCCCAGCGTATAGTAGGAGGTGGGTAGCCATCGCTTGCGCACTCTATGGACACGTTGTTTGCAATCATAATGCTCAGTGTGGTATTGTCAAGATGACTTCCGTTCCTGGATAGAATAGGTGTTGTCGGTGGAACTGCATTTATTGATTGAGACAGTTTCAAACAGCAATTACTATTGTAAACATAAAAATGCCTGCAAACATGGAAGCTAGCAATCTCATAATTAAAAGTATGTGTTTTAACAGAACCCATTATTCGCAAAGTGCTAATGTCAAGTGCAATTCCGTTGACTGAATATTTTAGTCCATTGGGTGGGTCTACAATAGTTTTCTTATTGATAATAGAACATTGGTGGTGATCTTCGCGTAAACACAAAATACCATATTTGAATAATTCATATAATCGTATGTTTAAATGATTTCGTAATGTCCAGACAACAATGAATACACTCACTTAGGGACATTATTAAGAAAATTAAGATTGTACTAAGATGCCTGCTCATGATTGTATCGTATGTTGCCAAACAATCACAAAAAGGAAATTATTTCACTTTTCATTTAAGTAGGTTGTAAGATTTGTTTAGTTAAAGCGATATATCGACGGTTAATATCAAATTGTATTATTGTTAAACGTATAAATATTCTTACTGAAATAATCGGCAGAGGGAAACCCCGTTCTATTTTTAAACGTGATAGGACTTTGTACGAAGTATTCATGACGTCTTTTCATAATATGTGATTTTATTAATGTAATAAATGTACCGATTTCAAATTAAATCGTTGATTTTAATAGCATGCTCGATCGGTTGTTAATTTTGTATCGTAAATACGTTTACAATAAATGAAGTATAACACAATTAATGTGTGCCCATGAGTTGTATAGTACTTGTTGACTGTGTTTAATTACATGCAACATGCCCTGCTGGCTCATGGAATACAACATCATAAAATCAATTTATGCGATTCATCAAAGCCATGTTCTCTATATATTAAAAACATGGTTATTTAGAACGCTATAAAGCCCATATAGCACTCAAAATCAACGAATATTTCGTAAAATGGTTCGTAAAATAAAATCGTCTCATAAAAATTCAGTGTTACTTATTGCAATAGCCAACATTGTATCGCTTGATGTGCTCTGGTAACATAGATTTAACAAGATATAAAATGCTTTTTTTTTTTTTTTTTTGTGGTACAATATATTCNCGCTGTGAAAAATTAAAATGGAATATTGTGCCAGAAAAAAAAAGCATTTTATATCTTGTTAAATCTGTGTTACCAGAGCACATCTAGCGTTGAAATTTTCGCTTTTGCTTTAAGGAACACTGATTGTTTATTTGTTAACTTTATTTTCCGAAATATTTACGAAATGTTCGTTGATTTTGAGCGTTATAGGGGCTTTGATAAGATTGCTTCTTGCCATAACCTGTGATTAAAACGAAATAAAACGCTCAATAAAATTAGTTTCATTATTATAAAATGGTGTACTGGGAAGACAAAATCAGTTGCGGGGGCTATCCTAAATAAAGTAAATGATTAACATGTAAATATTCATCGACGGTTGATCTTTATTACAAAGTGTGCCTAGTTGTCAAGAGAATATATGAAAATCCTGTTCGACAATAGTTAAATTAAATGCCCAATGAAAATATTGAATTGATCTTTATAATATATATATTATACTTACATAAAGTCTCTATGATTAGCGACTTTGATGATTTACCAGTGTCGTTCGGTCCAAACGTTGGATTCATAAAATTTGAAGCGATGAAAAGAAAAGTTCTTGTAGTTGCAATATTAATATCTTGCACATTAATTGATCCAAATGCAACGGGTTGTGATGTTTCGTTTTGCAAGACAATTGCAGGAACCGGATTACCATGACTAATGCATTTCAACGAAAAAGGTGTACCTTTTATAAGTGTAAATTTGCCTTTGTTAATGATAGGATATTTTCGGTTGAAGATGCATAAAGGTGTGGATGGCGATTCTACAACATTTTATAAAAAACAATGCAGTAAATGAAAATGTAAAATAACATAAAAGAAACTAACGAACCAGTTTAAAAGTTCAAAATGTAATTATATAAAAAAAAGTCATAAATATCTTATTTTCACGGTCAGTTCCGACAATGCAAACGTTGTGTTTATACTATTAATAACTGTAATATTCTGTTATATACATACGTAAAACCTCTACGTTAATGGACTTTTCAGATCGTCCAGGTGTGTACTGATCATATAATTCAGGTATCAAGTTTTCTGCCACACACGTGATGTTACCGGACTTTTGATCAGTGAATTCGAGTCTTGTGGAATTGACGATAGCAGTAGGATACATTTCCCAGCGTATGGACGGGGTAGGTTTACCGGAACTTCTACATTCAAACACGATTGGGCGTTTGTTAATCACTTTGAAAACTCCGGTAGTAATAACTGCACCGTCATATGTAACTTCGGGTACAGTCGGTGGATCTGTAGAAAATAAATATGTTTAAATTAATACATGAGGAGACTTATGGATCTTTCTTTTTATTATTGCCTTTAAATACAATTCTCATGGAAACCGAATAACGCAGAAAGCTCTTTACAAAAAAAATGTATTGTACAAGAGTGTTATATACTTACCCGAAAGGCAGGGGTCAATAACAGCATTTAACACTTCCAAATTGATACATGCTCGTTTTTTATGAGATTCCAAAAACAAAATTGGAACATTGGATAAGGCAGCAAATAGGTAGGCAAGAATAAAGACATCCTTGACAGCATATGTACAAGTGATGCATGAAGACCAAAATTAGATATTTAGAACAATGCACTATGAACTGAATGTATCTTCAGAATCAGTGTTGATTTAACGTATTTAAACAATGACCTATATTATAACTATAAAATATTATTGGTCTCAAAAGAGCGATTTTTAAGTTATTTTATTCTCATGGGAATGAAAACTCTTGTGTTATAAACCCGAATAGCGGTAACGTTCCGGAGAACGCAGTCTGAGTTTAATATTATTTTAACACACATTATTTAATAAAAGGCGTTAAGGTGGCATAAAACATTTTCGATTCAAGTGACAATTGTCAGACTGAACGTTATTTAACCAAGTAAAACAATAAATACACACCAACAATTGTTGCAGTCATAATAAGTACTTCATGTTCAGACGGTTTCAAGGGACATGTATAATATTGCTTCTTGCAACCAAATTTGTCAGTAAAGGAATCACACATACATCTTGAGATTTTAAAACGACTTTAAACAGATACATTACGCCAAACTTCGATTTGCAGATGGTTGTCTGAGTTGCCAAAGCTGGTTTCTCCAGACGTGAGTGTCCATGTATTTGTCGCAAAACATACATATTTCCCAGCATCGGTTTGTAGGACGTTATGAAGAACAAGAGTATTGTTTACGCTGACAATTGTTGAATTGTGTTCCCAGAATATTTCTGAATGGGGATTACTGTCGACATCGCATTCAACGACAACTTTGCGACCATCAATTGCATTCAGATGGTTCTCAATGAATACGTTTGTATCCACTCTGAACTGTGGCCTGGTCGGCGGATCTGTTAACAGAACGTTTCTTAGTGAGTTTGTTCACTTTATTAAATACAAAAGCTTTTTGTTTGTATAAATATAGAAAGTGTTGCCTTTAAAAATTAATGTCACTTAAGTTTAAGCATAGGATTTCATAATAATGTACCAACATTATTTGTGTAGATTTATTTTACGTTATGTTAATTATTTCAATGTTTTTTTTTTTATTTAAATTATTCTTCATTTAATTACATCAAGTTGCGATACTTACAGATCACATTGAGTCTAGATATGTTAGATTCCAGATAACCGTTTGTTGTATTAGCTGAGCAGTACAGATCCCAGCCATGATGTTCTCTACTGGCATGATACTGCACGGAGCTAAATGCAGGTGATCCAATATACTTTTGATTTTGTATTGTATTCATCTCGAATTGTGTCGATCCATTTCGTAGAAACCAATGAATTGTGAATCGAGTGTCGTCATAATTAAGTATTGAACATGTGATGTTCATGGTAGCATTAGCCTGAACATTGTAGACATCTGAGCATGGATCCAAAAGCAAATTCATGGCTGCTTCTGTGAAATTGAATATTTATTTCAACGACAAAAGAAAAACCGACGACATCATGAACATTGTGATAATGATGATAATAATTATACTCGTAATAATCATCATCATCATTAGTTACAACATAAAAAAAAAAAACATTGTTTTATCTTGCATAATTATTGCTATTAAAACGTACCTAGTTCTAGGTATTATCTTTTTATAAGCTAATGTAAAACCGTTTAGCTGCTTATACATAATGTATTACCTTCAGGTACAACACCGTGGGCTATAATCCAAAACAGAATAACCCACGCGCTTTCCATAATGCAGCCTATTACAATGTATCTTAATCAGGAGCCTTGCTTGTCAATATGAACTCGATATACTTGCTGGAAGTTATATATTAATAAACTCTTCCCTGTACTTCATACATGTGTTTGATTTCAAATTTTCAATTATATAACCAATTTATTACACTATCATACTTAGATCAATAACTGTATATACATAAACTACAGATAAGTGTATGACATTAATTGTGTTATCTCACTTTCGATGCAATTGTACGAAGCACGCGCGGCATCCGTGCAGAGTGCACGAGGTTTTCGTGCGGTTAGAATTAAACCGAGACAATGACTTTACATTTCCGTGTGATGCTTTAACAAGTTAATGTTCTCCGTTGCTGTTAAAAATACATTGAAAAAAAGCTTTTACCCAGAACTATTCACAAACAATGACAAAATGAGCACATTTATTGATGGAACAGCCACTTATTTAATCAACGCTGCACCAAAAGTTAAGCGAACATCACTATTATCATCAACAAAAGCAACAGCATCGTGCGATTCCGACAGGACTCGAATCTGCAAACTTCTCAACCGTAGTCAGGTACCTTATCCATTGGGTCATTTGACCAATGTGAATATCATATATTCTAGTATCGAGTGAGCATGAATATACCAACGCATAGGCTTAATAATAATAATAATAAACTGATAAATGTTTACACAAACTGAGATAAGATTGTCAAGCTGTGATGGCCGAGTGGTTAAGGCGTTAGACTTGAAATCTAATGGGATCTTCCCGCGCAGGTTCGAACCCTGCTCGCAGCGTTAACTTTTGTCTGTTTCACTTTTCATCCACAACATAAGTTGTAAATTGACAACGCCCATGTACATTTAAATCGCCATTAAAAAACACATCAATTGAATAATCTACCACAAAATATTCGGACACTTAAAGGTATAATTTTCACTCAATCTTTCTATTCCAAAATCGAACGCGTTTATCTATTAATTTTGGTAACATTATTTAGGCAAAGGAACATAAAGTAATTTTAATGGAGTCATAGCGTGTTGGGAAAATATAAATTTCAACAATTTGATGCAGTAAGCGTGCAATTTTCTTATCGAACGTCAGACGCGTTACCATTAATATATATCACTTATAGATATATAAATATATATCACATATATCACTCAATATAACCTTATTTGACAACTCATGCGGCAAAAGTGCACTGATCTTCATTATAGAAAAAAGGGTTACAAACTAGGTGGATTTTACTTGTGGTTGCAGTGGTAACCGCAAGGGATGTTACCGCTTGCATGAGTTTTTCAGCAAAACGAGAGTTGTTTTACATGCTCATAAATTATTACTAATTCGGTGTCAAATAAATGTGTAACCAAGTCGTTGTCAAATAATGTGAAAACTAATTCGGTGTCAAATAAGGCAATAACTAATTCGGTGTCAAATAAGGGAATAATTTATTTGGTGTCAAATAAGGCAATAACCAATTCGGTGTCAAATAAGGTGATTACTAATTCGGCGTCAAATAAGGCAATAACTAATTCGGTGTCAAATAAGGCAATAACCAATTCGGTGTCAAATAAGGTAATAACTAATTCGGTGTCAAATAAGGTGATAACTAATTTTGTGTCAAATAAAGTTATTATAACTAATTCGGTGTCAAATAAGGTGATAACCAATTCGGTGTTAAATAAGGTGATAACCAATTCGGTGTCAAATAAGGTGAAACCAATTCGGTGTCAAATAAGGTGATAACCAAGTTGGTGTCAAATAAGTTATGATCTGGTTTCGGAGTAAGATCGTATTTTCATTTCATGGGTGTTCATATGTGTTTGTTTTTTATGACAATAAATGAAAGAACAATACGATCTTAAAGTGAAATCAACAAATTTTATTTTATATCATGCTTTTATAAAATGAATTTATGTGAGAACATGTACACATTGTCACTCGCGGAAGCACTGATAAAATAGTTGTCACTTTACTTATATTTCATGGTATTACTCCAAAAAGCAAACACATTTTTGTGTTATATAATAATTTTCATTAAAAGGAGAAGCTAAGGACAAGACATGTTCCAAACGCAACACTGGATCTTTCAGTGCTCGCTGTGTGTGAAGCACATGTACAATGCATTTAAGAATAACGTATCTCGCAAAAGACGAATACGAAAGCTATGTTTAGTGGGGGATCAATTATGCGACCCTTTTTCTATGAGATCTGATATCGATGTATAGTTTCACCAGTAATGACATTTGTATCGCTGTTCCGCGACAGAAGCGCACGAATACATCGATTTACTGACTCATAGTCTGCAGAATAAAAAAGGAGTTTCATAAAGAAATATTTCTAAATACAACTTAGAACTACATTCTGCAAGCTTGTGCCAAGATCCTTACTCTTCGAATTGCGTTGTGGTTATATATTTCATTTCAAAAACAAACTCGCCTTCCAAATTTCTGTTCCATTTTCACAAACTTCCGGTCATAAGCGCCACCTCTGAAGTATCGTTGGCTCGTTTAGAAATGCATCTTAACAAAGTTGTGCCAGATATTACCGATCGCGTATTAGCAATTCCGTGCAATGTCTTATGGCCGTTAATTCGACATCAACTGTTAGGCAAGTTTTGTTTTGCTCCAACTTCAAAAGGGCAGGAAATATAAATTTGCCATTTTCATTCAGTCCGTTTATTGAATTGTTTTGAGCGTAACGCAGAAAGTATAACAGCTTAAGTGACGAAACTCGTAAGCAATGTTATTGTTTTCTTTTCTGGTAATAAATGACAGTTGTGTAGAGCGTTACTCGGAATGCATTGCTGCAACAAACAAACGATAGATAGATACACCATTGATTCTCTGCTAAGATACTCCGTTGGTTTTACTTTACTTAGATTCTTATTTGCTCAGCTCCTCCTTTTATCCGTTGCTCAGATACGCTATCGCTCCGTTGCTACAATACTCCATTGATCCGTTGTTCAGATACTCATGTGTTCCTTTGCTCGGATACCCCTTTGTTCTGGTGCTCAGATATACCGTTGTTCCGTTGCTTAGATGCTCCATTACTCCGCGGCCATGATGCTCCGTTTCTACGATTTTACGATATGCCGTTGTTCTGCTGCGCCGCTGCTACGATCCTCGATTGCTCCGATGCTACGAGTTTTGTTTTTGTTTTGTTTTGTTTAGGTGCTCCGTTGTTTAGTTACAAATTGAATATTTTTAGTATAACGAGTGCGTTTATTATGCTTCTACCATTAGGATTGTAATGGAACAAAAACACATGTAAACGAAATAACATGATAAAATAAAAATAACAAAAAAACAACAAAAATGCATTGACACAAAAACAATCGTTTACGACAACGGACCTATGCGGCAAAAATGTCTGTTTGGAATTATTTCGCGAGTTGCTAGAGAAATGCAACTTCATAGACCATAATTTTTAAGTTCATTGTACCGACATTAGCGAAGTTTCGGCCCTATTAGCAAAGAATTACTTTTGGACGGGGATATCATATATAACTCGAAAAGTATTACTTTTGAAAAACAGTCTGTAATCATATTAATCAGCACATGATGTGTATTTTGGTTAACTTTAGATGAGGTTTGACAATGTTAAAATGTAGTGCTCCGGGCACATGTATATTTGAAATTATTTTTAAGACGGTCGTGGGGCCATAAAAATATAAGAAAATGCGGATATTTATGTCTCAACATATGCCCTAACACACGAGTGTAATTGAGCCTTAATAGACATTATTTTAATTTAAAGAAACTGTTCAATGGTATTCATGATTCAACTTTTTTCCTGATCTATAATCGACAGAGAAAGAATTAGATAACGAAGAAATGTCAAATAAAAAATATTAAAGTAATATATTGCTGTGCAAAAAAAGTCCAAACTAATCATATAAACCCCATAGAGATCCTATAAAAACGAAAGCAGAACATTGATTCAAAATTACTGTCGGTAACCAGCTTGGGTTACAAACTTAAATGTGTCTTGTGAAATCGAATAGAACCATTTTGGTACCGTATTTTTAATGGATCCTTAAGTGAATTAAAAAAATTAAGTATGAAAATTATTAGCGAGGTAGCCCCTGAACATTTAATGATGTCACACCACACGTATAACTATCAAATTTCCCGGTAAAAACCCCCATAATAATGACAAATTTTTAAATCATAGTTATACTTCGGAAAAAGTTTTTATTTTATTTTAATAAATGATATTTCCTGTAAATGTGAGTAATACTGTGAATATCCAGTTCTAAAGTGGATGTTGGATATTATTCAATTATATTTAAACCGCTAATATTGTGTGCACAATTACGAAAATGAAAATCCATTAAAAATAAAAGCCTCAGAAAAACGACTTATGATTTTTTTACACCCAGCGCTTTGACGTTCGTCAGTGGTCATATTTATCCAGTAAATACATATACATACATTATATTTAACGATAAGGGGCCTACGAAGATTACTTTTGTCGGGATTTGCTTTTATACAATTCCCGTTTGTTAAGTGGAATCAAGAATTGCTATAAGTAAAGTGCATAGTTATTAAAAAATGAAAACTTATTTCAAGTAAAAGGAATTGAATTATAAGTGAAGTATTTGTGAACGAGGAAATGGTGTTCACAAAGTGCCTTTTTTATCGGGCATTAATTACAATTTAGGTCAAACATATTTTATTTTATTTGTGGTTCTGGTGGCCGTTATTATTATTACTTATTGATGAATTGGCTCCCTGCAGATACGCATGGACACAACAATGCATTCGTACGTCTGAGTTGTGTAACACAAGTTTCACGTATTGTTTTTGCCATATAAAGAAAAAATGTATATTTTCTTTATTTTCTAAAATACCCTATGTGGTTTTCATGAACGCATGATCAGGACTGGTCTCATGTCCTTGTGGTCCTTCAACGCACAACTTAGTAATTGTGTAAGCAGTTTCTTACAAGAAACGTTTTAAGCAATGAATACATAATTATGTTTACAAACGTGTAACAGAAATTGATATAATACGCAAATCTCCTTTTCTGAATTAGCCCTTTTCATATATATCAAATCTACGGCGACAGTCGACAATGGCACACTTGCTGAGCTATATCGACAACGGCCCAGTATTCTCTGAAGCTATTTTTATCAACAGGTGTTTCCCACAATCGACGTCACAAATTAAAATATAAACAGTGCGCGCGCAGATGCATATCAAATACACATGTAGACAGTGTGTGTCAGAAATTCGGTGTGTGAGAATTAATTGTTGGTGTTCGGATACGCATTTATGGAAAGATGTGAACAGGATATGAAATAAGCGACGGTTTTGTTTTGTGTAAATATGGGTGATAAAAATATCGTAGAAAATTGGCTAAAATCGATTGGATTAGAAAAATACACAGAGCATTTCATTGATAACGGATACGATGATTTAGAAATTTGTAAACAAATCGGAGCAGAAGATTTGGATGCAATAAATGTTGATGATGAAGATACGGATAAAATTCTCAATGCGGTGAAAGAGTTAAAAGAAAAGGGTGGATGTGGTGTGTACCTAACGCTCGAAAATGAGCAGACGTCAAATGCACGTGATAATCGTGCGCATGTGCCAATTAGACCAACGTTAGAGAATCTGTTAAGTGATGTACCACCTCCTACCCCAGATGATGGTGTCACCAATGGATCGCACTACACAATCAATGGTGGCCAGAGTCTGGGCATATACGATGCCCAACACAATATTGTCATTTACCCGAAGTATCACCTGACTCTTATATTGCGGGACAAGGTGTTTGAAGACCACGTCGATCTGACTAGTCCACCATACACTGCACAGGTTGGCATTGCTTTTATTTCTCGTTAAGTTTGCTTTTAAATGCTTCTTATTTTTTTCTATAAAGTATACATATTTAATTTTTGCAAACATCTCAATGTTTCTGTAACTTATTTAAATCATAATTATGCCATAATAATTATATAATGATTTACACAGATTATGAGTGTTGTCGTAACCGACAAAACCCATTTTCCATTACACTAAATTTGGAGCATTGGCCATCATCTCACAAAAGACAGTTTTCATGAATATTAATTAGCCACCTCATGACCACTGAAATTATATGTCACCTTTAAAGACAGTTCAAAGATTATCTGGAAGGCAACTGGCTGTCCAGTTAGCGCTTCTCACCCAGGCGACCCGTGTTCAATCCCCGTTCCCGGCAGCATGTGAGTTTGGTTGGTGGTCACCATATGGACAGGTGGGGTAACCTCTGGGTACTCCAGCAGCCCAGGACCACACAAAAATTGAAATGTGTCAGTAAAAATGAAATAGCTGGAAATTTCAGCTATAATTAAAATCCGTTCCAGCTTTTGTGGGTCAAGTAAGTTAATTTGGTAGTGGTGCTGGGACACACTACGGGTCCTCACATTATTCAATATTCACCCTCAGGTGCGGAAGGACCTCAGACAGGGATTTTTTTCCTTCTTATAAAGTACTGGTAAACGGCACTTTCCCAATTACGAAAAAAATACAAATTTCCCAAGTGCTGTCCAAAAAATTCCAGATTTAAGGTAAAAAAAAAAAATGAAAAAAAAATGCAACATTTAGTTAGTTTCCCTTTGCAGCTATATGGCTTGAACATAGGTACATATAATATTGACAGCTTGAAAACACTTAGTTTACAATTTTAAAGTATTTGGGAGCAAAAAATCAAATAAACCAATTTCCCAATTTGAGGGTTTCACGACTCGATTTTTCCCAATTTTGAGGTTTTCACAACTCGATTTTTCCCAATTGGACCGGTACGGGTACTTTTCCCAATTGGACAAAGAAAATCGCTGCCTCATAAACTTAGAAATACAGTCACACACATACACACATGAAAGCAACTATCAAATAACAGTAAAAGTATAATAAAATCATATGGAAAATTGTAAGTAAGACAAAAGTTAAAATTAAATGGGCATGGTGAGTGTATATCCAACTCCCAGCTGTATGATCCTTGCTGTACTCGTATTCTTTCATAAAGAACTACCCTTAGATGTATCTCCCACAATCACTCAGAAATTTAGGGTATTCAAGTGCTTGTAGGTTCAAAACATGGATTATTGAGAAACAGTTTAAAACAATATGATGATTCCAGTGTTAAAAATTTGGCATCCTATTTATTTTCAGACAGTCTAACTGCTCACTCATGATTTGATTTATAAACTCTTTTTCTAAAGTAACAATATTTCTCTATTGTTCCTTAAGTGTCTGAATTCCATCAGACAGTAATTTACTGCAATCATCCCCAGACAGCTTATCATTATATTGGTGTACCAACCCTGTCCGCTCATCTATACCAGATCCCAAAATCAATATGTCAGGTCATAAAATTCCTATTAAAACCAAGTTGAAACTGTTTATTTTCCTAGAAGATGGCACGTGGACAATTTCACAACCCTGAATCTTATAGGAAAAGGTTAGAAACAGCTCTCAGTCTGGAACTGATGAGAAACATTGATTTTTATGTTTATTCAATTAGAAACTGTATTAAAAGGATGTTCAATATTGGCATGCATGTTTAGACTGAGATGCTTCTACATGTAACATGTGCATTAGCCTGCTCTGAGGAAACAGAAATCTATACATTATTTGATAAAGTCTATGGAAGGTTAGGTTAGACAGTGAATTCAGAAGAATACGCAACTATGTGTGCTTGTTTCAAATCATGATTTTTTCAATCAATACTTATTCATTAAGTTTCGAACTGAACAGTTCAACTGTCATCTGCTGATCAATTCCAGTCGCTCCTAGTTTAATACAGAAAAGAGAACCTCATATAAATAATTATAATTAATAAATTAACATTATATTTTGCATGCATTCTTTGTTGCTGTTGCTTAAATTAGCAGCAAACATCCTTTGCTTATTTTAAAATAATGATATTACCGGTACTCCGTTTCAATCTTTAATTTCTTCCACAGAAAATCATAAAAATTAGGACAAAACTTAATGGCCATGCATTCATTGGTCAGACTTAACTTAATGATACTTTTGATAACTTTTAAAATTTGTTTGGTTGTTTTTAGTTTAATTTTGATGTTATGCAATGATGACCAACTACACGTAGTATCAAGTGTTTGATACAATACTGTAAGTGGTACTTAAAAAAAGGAAATAAACTTTTATTGACATTGTTGAAATCATCAAATAACAAAAGCTCCCATATGTGTCACCATTTTTAGTCAAGTGTGACAAAAGCAAAACACATGTTGACTTTGTTATGGTTTCATCAAATAAACAATTGGAATACACTACATGTTGACGTTGAGCTGGTTTAATCTAATAAATAACTGAAATACCATTAAAATTGGTAAGCTAGTGCGCTCTTATTTGATCTAAGTTTTATACCAACGCCAGTCTCCTCTTGCCCACTGTTTGATCTTTTGGCCACAACAATAAACAGTAGTTGACTCTGTAAGAAAAGCAAATTGTCTCTTTTGTTCAGCTAAATGGAAGAATAAATACTGTCTGTAAAAGTATTTGAAAAATGTTGATATTCAATTGATTCATAAAAGCTAGATACTCTGTGTATTTATTTATTTAATGTTACAGCACAATGCTTTTATTGCTTGTAATAATCCAGACAGACAGGTGAAAATGTGAAGTAGTACTGGTACAATGTATCTATGATTGCTGGTTAGTCCAACTTGTTGACGCTCTCAAATATTAAGCTACTTTTTATATGGGAAAGAATTTAGCCCGTATAAAAAGTATCTCTAAATTCTTGGCAACGTCTTATAAATAAGACTAGATTGCTGGTATAATACCGGCAGGTGAAAACGCAAAGAAGTATTTGACCATGATTGATGATTTGCACCTGTCAGTGGGTTGGTTTGTCTGTAGACCATTCAATGCTGCGCCTTATCTGGAGAGGCTTTGACCAGTCACCTACAACTATGCAAACTGGTATGATGGTAACCTGTTAGGAAAAGAAGAAGCCTTTTGATTTTGAGGTTAACATGTCCAAGGGCAAGGTCACAGGTTCTTGTCACAGTTAATTTGTTTCCGCACAATATCTTGAGAATTCTTGGACTGGTGATCATGCAAATTTGTATTGTGTTACCTTGGTTGAAAGAAAGACACCAAGTAAGTTTGAGGTCATCAAGTCAAAGGTCAAGGTCACANATTGCTTGTAATAATCCAGACAGACAGGTGAAAATGTGAAGTAGTACTGGTACAATGTATCTATGATTGCTGGTTAGTCCAACTTGTTGACGCTCTCAAATATTAAGCTACTTTTTATATGGGAAAGAATTTAGCCCGTATAAAAAGTATCTCTAAATTCTTGGCAACGTCTTATAAATAAGACTAGATTGCTGGTATAATACCGGCAGGTGAAAACGCAAAGAAGTATTTGACCATGATTGATGATTTGCACCTGTCAGTGGGTTGGTTTGTCTGTAGACCATTCAATGCTGCGCCTTATCTGGAGAGGCTTTGACCAGTCACCTACAACTATGCAAACTGGTATGATGGTAACCTGTTAGGAAAAGAAGAAGCCTTTTGATTTTGAGGTTAACATGTCCAAGGGCAAGGTCACAGGTTCTTGTCACAGTTAATTTGTTTCCGCACAATATCTTGAGAATTCTTGGACTGGTGATCATGCAAATTTGTATTGTGTTACCTTGGTTGAAAGAAAGACACCAAGTCAGTTTGAGGTCATCAAGTCAAAGGTCAAGGTCACAGGGGTTTGTATTGTGATTTTATTTCCCAGACAATAACTATATATATAATATATATACACTAGAAAAAGCTTACTGGTAAGATCAAGTAACTAGTATCCTGGTTAGTTTTGACAAAGTATGACCCATAACGATTTTCAAATCAATAGATCAAAGGTCAAGGTCACAGGGACAACTCTGCTGCAAGCAGGGGGTCATACATGTTGTACAAACATCTCTTGTTCATACACATTACATTACTGAACTTGTTGTTTTACAGATCCACTCCTTTGTTGCAGATCAGTTGTAAATTATTACCTTTATTGATGTTATATGTATATGGTGTTTACAGGTACAGTTAATGTCAGGTATTTTCACTTGTTTACTAATTAACTGCTCTTTGGTTGGTAAATCAGCTGTTCATCATGTACATGAGTGCATACTGTTCTTTTCTTGCTAGACAAGCCCTCACGCTAAGACCCCTCATAATTGACAATTAGATCCACCTTCATGCAATTAAAGAATACTACATTTGCTATTCATATGGCCATCACTGTCATAATTGTTGTTATGATGACAGTACAGGTTAGATTAAGAGAAAATGTTTGCACAATGACCTTGTGCTAAAGCGCTGTGAAGACTAGAATCATACAGGTACTTTATTTTTTGTAAGGTATTGTGCATACCGTCCGTCCATATATAAATTATGTGTCTGATGGCTCCCAGTGGGATTAAAAAACTACATGTTGGATATAGTAGCGGGTTTTCTGCTACAGTGTATTAAAAAAGGCCGTAAAACAGACCAGATCCCAAAGCAAATGGTCTCAGCTGATCCAAAACCGAAATTGAAAAAAAAAAATCCAATTTTTGTAATTTTTTTTAGAAAGAAGTCAGGGCCCTCAATCTATCAAATCTGCGGCCGAAATTCGGCTGCGCAGTCCCCCACCTGAAAAGTATACTTTGTTCACCTTTTTTTATAGAAAGATGTGTCTCATAATTATTATATCTCAATTCAATTCCAATTTAATCTTGTCAAACATACTAAATTATGAATAAAGAAATGAATATAGTGCAAACATGTACAAATGTAATAATGAGAGAGTAAGTAAAAAAAATCCCCCAAAAAGGGAAACGCCGCGAAAATTCCCCCTCATGAGGGTAGCGACCCGCTTCCCCTAAAATGGATTGAGGGCCCTGGAAGTGTCTAATGATTATTACATGTATATCTCAATGTTATTTCATAAACATCTAACAAAGAATTTAACTATAACTTTTCGCACAAATTGCATTTTTTCCCAAAATGGCCAGGCTAATGTTTCAAATTGTTGATAAAAAAATCCCAATTTGATCCATTTTGTCGATAAAAAAATTCCCAAATTTGCCATTCTATTGATTAAAAAAAATCCCAATTTGACCAGACCCCTTTACCCAAAATGGCTAGAAAAACCCCTGACTATCATTATATACTTCTGAATTGATAACTGAAGTATTCATTGGGTAAGCAGAATCCACTAACATAGTGGAATCCCCAGAATCCAATTACTTTAACCGGAAACCACATTGAATATTCATGTTTAAATTATCAGCGATTTTTTTTCTTCTTTATATTTAGTACCCATAAAAGGCACTTTCCCAATGCAGAAGAGATTAAAGAATTCCCAATCGCAATTAGAAAAATTCCCAAAAGGAAGGAAAGTTGCGTCAATTTCGTTCCAAAAGCCTTTTATCTGCAAGTGAACAAATAAAATATGCACTGCAACTAAACATTTCAGCCATTTCCCAAAACGGCATGTAAAAGAATATTTAGATGGGTTTGTGCAGTTAAGTATAACAAGCAATAAAAAAAAAACTCAACATTCCCATTCTGAATATTTTTCGTAGCACATTTTCAAAATTTCAATGTTTTTTTGCGCTAACTTGTACCGATTGGCGCTGTACTTTTCCCAATTGGGCAAAAACAATCGTTGATTATGAATTATTATCCTACCAACAGTAGGTTTGCTTTGAAGTATATGTAACTGAAATTAATAATTGACCATTTATTACTATATGAAAATGATTTGAATGCCTACACGCTTGTTTTATTTATATTCGCAAATACAATTAAAAAGAATGAACTGGCACAGTAAGAGCAAGATATCTCAGTTGCTGCTAGTGAAGGTGTATGATGTGAAATGAATGCATAATATATGTACATTAACATTGTAAAGCCTTATTATTATTTTTAATTTAATTGGTTGTTGAAATGTGCACATTTTTGGTCTTTCATACAAGAACAGTTGATTTATGAATTGAAATATATTTATTTGCTCAAGTATGCATTAATGTAACCTGCATCAGCTGGTTAATTCTAAATACATTAAGAGATTACCATGAGTCACTTTTGATTGATTAGCAAGGCTATGACGAGCATAACAACACTAATGGTTACCGGTTATTCATATTTTTTAAAACACCTGTCTCAATGAAATGAATTTTATAAATCATGCACTGGCAATGCTTTGATGTGAACATGTCACTGGGATGAGAAAATTTCATACCTGCAGAGTACATATGTCAGTATATGAATACACATACACTGTTTTAAACATGCTTTTTATCGATTATGTCCCGAAATATTTCCATAGATGTAGATGGGCAGAAAAGGAAAGCTATGGAGACTGAGACTGTCATGATTCCTGGACAGAAATTGGTTACCGGTGCAAAGTAAACAATCAACACTTTTTGACAGGCAATATTAATAGGCAATTAAACACTCAGTTATAACATTAATTTTAAGATTACTTCAAATCGTTTATCAATAGTCATTTTTTAATGTATACATGTGACTTTTAATAAGAATGAATTTATTTGCAAAACAAGGCTATTATTTAACTCTTTTTTTTCTTCAAAATTGTGTGTTTTCATATTTCATTCATTATTATATATATAAATATAATTTATTTTACAGATTCAGCAGCTTTAAAATTTACAGTTTTATATGTAAGACTCTACATTGAATGATAATCTATGAAATTATAATTAGTGCAGTTGCTGTTCTCTTTATTGTTTATTTCTTCCCTTTATCTCTGATTCATTCAGAAATTACAAAAATGTTTACACAAATGATATAAAACGATAACAACATGTTTTGCTTACAGGCATTTTCATTGTTGAAATTTGATATCAATCTTGGGGTTATCTGTTGGGTTCTTCTGTTTGTAAACTTTTTATTTTATGCTGTGTCACATAACATTGACCGCAATTTATGTGGTTGTCATTTTTCAAACCACAATTTATTGGATGATGCAGCTACATGTAAATATTATTTTATTATGAGTGGTTTTTATGAAGAGGTTGTAGAAAGTACAATACATGCATGCATGTTTTTTTGTTAAATAAAAAATGAGGAAAAAATATACAAACAATACTTAATATTAAAACAGGACGTTAATTGGATGAATAAAAACTATTTTACATTTATGTTAGAATGTTTAATTATACCTCTAACTTGGTATTTATCTTTGTTAACTATGTGACATATTTGAATGAAATTATAGGCTGAAACTGACCCCACTGTAAACTGTGTTTCAACATTAGCCAGTGTTACACAGTGTTGAAATAAGAGAAGATCCTAATTATATTTGACCATCTGCAATTGTATTTGTTGGTTGTAGTTAATGTTGCTCTGGGACAAAATTATGTAACACCCTCCTTCATGGTACACTTTGCCTTTTCACCCATACTTCTGGGCATTTTGTCCTTGCCAATTTGTAACTATGGAGTATTTAATTTTAAAGAGGTCTTTGGTACTTTTAAATGACTAATGTGTTAATTTATTTTATATTGCCAGGTGGCAGAAATGCTTTTATTACAGTAAAAGATGTATAAAACTGATAAACCGTAATTTTCAACAGAATGTGGAATTTTATAACGAAAGGTTGTTAGTGTTTATGTATCACACAATACAAACATTACATATAGGTTTCAAGTTACATCACCCTAAGCTGTTGGATTCTGATAAAGGATATTGGTAATTTAGCTTTAGCTTCATGAATTGATGGTTTGTTTCACATTAATTATTATAAGTACAGGTCAGAGCTTTGCCCATATTTTGGCGAAATCGAGAAATCAGTTTAAAAAAAAAACATGGAAAAATATTTTGTGTAACTTCTACTCATAATGAAAAAATAAATAAAGAAATTTTGAGGACTCCTGCAATATTCAGTTTGACTCATCAAAATGGTCATTTAACTCATGATTTTAAAAATCTATTGAAATCCCTGGCAATATATAAGATAAGATTTAAGTTTTAGGATAAAACTGCATGATTTTGAGGTGTTAAATGTTTCTTCTGAGGGATGATGAAATCATTAAAATGTCCTGAAATTATATAGATCGGAACAAAGTTTGCAGGTCATGTCAGGAACATATACTTCCAGCCGCAGAATTTTCATAATGGATTTACATCATTAATCAGAATTTTTACATGGAATTATACATGTAACAGAGTGGAAGCTGATGTCTTACTCACAATATAAAATCTTGTGGAGTCTGAGACTTTAAGTTTGTCAAAAGTTTGTGCAATTATTATGCATGTGATAATACTGCATGGCAATAATGAGTTTTTTTAACTTTTTGCACATTTAGTTTTGATGTATGAAAGAAAGTGCATTATGTCTTTCACATTGTAATTGTAATTATTTCACTAGCTCTTTTCAGTGTAATGTTTGGGGTTATTTTGGGAAGAAGTTAAATTAAAATATCTTTCACAGCTTTGAAGAATGCATTGACAATGTTCTATTCAGCACGAATTGACTAAATCACAATTACCATTAAATTTTCTACGGTCCTCTACGCTTATTGATACTTCAATTTACAATTGCCTTTTATTGAATATCGGTTTGAGTAAATACAAAATTCTCAATACCTGCTGTATCAAATATTTGAACTATTTACCTTTGATGCAATGAATCTTCTGTTTGGATGGTATGGTGCCTTTTCACAGACATTTTGTCGTCTTTAAGGACGGAATAAAAATCATACATTCCTGTTTCGAAAGGCTTTTTAATAACCATTTTGAGAGATTAACCTGCAGGGTGAGTGGGTGGAAGTCCGAAGATATTTATGGAATATGAGAGTATTATAACCTATTGTTCCTTCATACAAAATGATAAAAAGTGAAATAAAATTACAATGTTTTATAAATCCAATCTTTGAGTTTTATGGTCCATTGAGAATTTGTCGAGACCACACCCTGTTAAGAGATTTACATTTAAGCCACGCTCTGGGAGAATGGGGTTTGGTGCTGGCCCCGCATGCTAACATGGGAAGACACTTTACGCTTTATAGATTTTAGTTTAAAGAAAGCATATTTTTTTAAAGAATTTTTTTGTCTAGGCTGAAAGTGTCGTCCCTCATGATTAGCCTGAGTAGACTGTGCATGCAAATCTAGGACGACACATAACCCTTTGCATGCTGGGAAATTTGTCGTCTGCTAAAATGTTGTCTGCTAAATTTCTAAAATTAGCATTTTCTTTGATTTTTTTCAAAGAATACTATCAGAATAGCAAACAGTTTGGATCCTGATGAGACGCCACGTTCTGTGGCGTCTCATCTGGATCCAAACTGTTTGCAAAGGCCTTCAAAATCCGGTTCCAGCGCTCAAAGGGTTAA
>VMBQ01009321.1:0-31639 GCA_007657795.1 Dreissena rostriformis
GTTATGGAAGGACACAATTGTATCACTAAGATAAATACAATGATTGCTTAATGTTGATTTAATGAATGCATACGAACACAAACATTTATTCAGTATAAATGAAAGTTTAGTCGAAGCTTTACACGTTCATAATATATTTCTTAAATATTTGAAAGCGCGTTTAGAAATATGTAAATATCTGCTCAATTATTGCTCAATAACTGAGGGCATTTTTTGTTTGTTTTAAAACAGTCAATATAGTTAACGTTTTATATGTGTATATTATCGCATCTTCAGTAGTCATAATATGTTGATGCGTTTATGTATATATTTGATTTCGATGGTTTAACACTGCTTTATATTGTACGTGTATATAAGTGTCAATTACATTAAATACCATGATATAAATCCGATTGCCTATATTCCTTTTTTCAGAATATTTGTCAGTATTTCAGCTTGAAGTCCAATCTTGGATTTTTTTTCCCAATCGTCACTGTTACCTTTAAATTGTTCTGCATTTTGTTTTTGAAATGCATGTATTAACAAAATAAACAGATAACTAAAAAATGCGTCTCAATTTCGTTATTGAAATTTCATAGACAGAAGACTAATTGGCTACTCTGGTATTTTAGTTCATGCTTTCTTCAGTTTTATCAACTCAGTCTTGCTACATGGATATTGTACCTGCTATCCCTTTGTCTAAATGGAACTTTTCTAAAAATAGTCGAATCGTTTAAACAACACGCCAATAACCGTTTCCCACCCACTGCATTAAATTTCCATTAAAAACATCACAATTAACATCTCCCAACAACTACACCATTCCCTAATGCATAGTTGACCCATTCCACAAGGTATCCATTGAATGCATATTACTAACTTTTTTTAACTCAAACTTCATCACCTGTTCCATACTTAAACACAAACCAATCACCTTGCTACTCAAACTTTAGCACGTGTCCCTCCTTTAACGCCTACAATCGCCATAATGACACAAACTACATCAATTGCCCTTTCTTTAACGCATACTAATGACTATGTTACACAAACTACTTATTCTGCCCCTTTGACGCATACTAAAATTATGTTTCACAAACGACATCACATGCCCGTCCTTTAACGTATACTAATGACCTTGTTCTACAAACGACATCACATGTCATACATAATATAATCCTTCAACGCAAACTAATCAACTTGTTCTACAAACTACATAATATGATCCTTCAACGCATACTAATGACCCTGTTCCACAAACAACATCATATGATCATTCAACGCATACTAATGACCTTGTTCCACAAACTACATAATATGATCCTTCAACGCATACTAATGACATTGTTCCACAAACTACATAATATGATCCTTCAATGCATACTAATGACATTGTTCCACAAACTACATACTATGATCCTTCAACGCATACTAATGACCTTGTTCCATAAACTGCATAATATGATCCTTCAACGCATACTAATGACATTGTTCCACAAACTACATAATATGATCCTTCAACGCATACTAATGACATTTTTCCACAAACTACATACTATGATCCTTCAACGCATACTAATGACCTTGTTCTACAAACAACATAATATGATCCTTCAACGCATTCTAATGACCTTGTTCTACAAACTACATAATATGATCCTTCAACGCATACTAATGACCGTTTTCTGCAAACAGCATAATATGATCTTTCAACGCATACTAATGAACTTGTTCTACAAAAAACATAATATGATCCTTCAACGCATACTAATGACCTTGTTCTACAAACTACATAATATGATCCTTCAACGCAAACTAATGACCTTGTTCCACAAAATACATAATATGATCCTTCAACGCATACTAATGACCTTGTTCTACAAACTGCACAATATGATCCTTCAACGCATATTTATGACCTTGTTCTACAAACTTCACACTATGATCCTTCAACGCATACTAATGACCTTGTTCCACAAACTACATAATACAATCTTTCAACGCATACTAATGACCTTGTTCCACAAACAACATAATATAATCCTTCAACACATACTAATGTCCTTGTTCTAAAAACTACATAATATAATCCTTCAACGCATACTAATGACCTTGTTCTACAAACTACATAATATGATCCTTCAACGCATACTAATGACCTTTTTCTACAAACTACATAATATAATCCTTCAACGCATACTAATGATTTTGTTCTACAAACTACACCACCTTCCCCTTTTAACCCACCCTAATGAAATTGTTCTACACACTTCATAATATGATCCTTCAACGCATACTAATCACCTTGTTCCACAAACTACATAAAATGATCCTTCAACACATACTATTGACATTGTTCCACAAACTACATAATATGATCCTTCAACACATACTAATGACCTTGTTCTGCAAACTACATAATATGATCCTTCAACGCATACTAATGACCTTGTTCTACAAACTACATAATATGATCCTTCAACGCATACTAATGACCTTGTTCCACAAACTACATAATATGATCCTTCAACACATACTTATGACCTTGTTCTAAAAACTACATCATATTATCCTTCAACGCATACTTACGACCCTGTTCCACAAACTACAAAATATGATCCTTCAACACATACTAATGACCTTGTTCCACACCCTACATCACCTGCCCCTTTTAACCCACACTAATGACCTTGTTCTACAAACTACATACTATGATCCTTCAACACATACTAATGACCTTGTTCTTCAAACTACATCATATTATCCTTCAACTCATACTAAAGACCTTGTTCCACACACTACAAAATATGATCCTTCAAAGCATGATAATGACCGTGTTCCACAAACTACATAATATGATCCTGAAACGCACAAAAATGACCTTGTTCTACAAACTACATAATATGATCCTTCAATTCATACTAATGGCCTTGATCTACAAACTACATAATATGATCCTTCAACACATACTTATGACCTTGTTCTACAAAATTCATATTATAATCCTTCAACGCAAACTAATGGCCTTGTTCTACAAACTGCATAATATGATCCTTCAACGCATACTAATGACACTGTTCCACAAACTTCATAATATGATCCTTCAACGCATACTAATGACCTTGTTCTACAAACTACATAATATGATCCTTTAACGCATAATTATGGCCTTTTTTCACAAACTACATACTATGATCCTTCATCACATACTAATGACCTTGTTCTACAAACTACATCATATTATCCTTCAACGCATACTAACGACCTTGTTCCACAGACTACAAAATATGATCCTTCAACACATACTTACGACCTTGTTCTACAAACTATATACTAAGATCCTTCAACACATACTAATGACCTTGTTCTACAAACTACATAATATGATTCTTCAATTGATACTAATGACCTTGTTCTACAAACTACATAATATGATCCTTCAACGCATACTAATGACCTTGTTCTACAAACTACATAATATAATCCTTCAACGCATACTAATGATTTTGTTCCACAAACTACACCACCTTCCCCTTTTAACCCACCCTTATGAAATTGTTCTACACACTTCATAATATGATCCTTCAACGCATACTTATCACCTTGTTCCACAAACTACATAAAATGATCCTTCAACACATACTATTGACATTGTTCCACAAACTACATAATATGATCCTTCAACACATACTAATGACCGTGTTCTGCAAACTACATAATATGATCCTTCAACGCATACTTATGACCTTGTTCTACAAACTACATAATATGATCCTTCAACGCATACTAATGACCTTGTTCCACAAACTACATACTATGATCCTTCAACACATATTTATGACCTTTTTCTAAAAACTACATCATATTATCCTTCAACGCATACTAACGACCTTGTTCCACAAAATTCAAAATATGATCCTTCAACAAATACTAATGACATAGTTCTACAAACTACATCATATTATCCTTCAACGCATACAAACGACCTTGTTCTACAGACTACAAAATATGATCCTTCAACACATACTAACGACCTTGTTCTACAAACTATATACTAAGATCCTTCAACACATGCTAATGACCTTGTTCTACAAACTACATAATATGATCCTTCAATTGATACTAATGACCTTGTTCTACAAACTACATAATATGATCCTTCAACGCATACTAATTGCCTTGTTCTACAAACTACATAATATGATCCTTCAATTCATACTGATGACCTTGTTCTACAAACTACATAATATGATCCTTCAACACATACTAATGACCTTGTTCTACACACTAAATAATATAATCCTTCAACGCATACTAATGGCCTTGTTCTACAAACTACATAGTATGATCCTTCAACTCATACTAATGACCTTGTTCTACAAACTACATGATATGATCCCTCAACACATACTAATGACCTTGTTCTACAAACTACATAATATGATTCTTCAATTCATACTTATGACCTTGTTCTACGAACTACATAATATGATCCTTCAACACATACTAATGACCTTGTCATACAAACTACATAATATAATCCTTCAACGCATACTAATGACCTTGTTTCACAAACTGCATAATATGATCCTTCAACGCATACTAATGACCTTGTTCTACAAACTACATAATATGATCTTTAAACGCATACTAATGACCTTGTTCCACAAGCTTCATAATATAATCCTTCAACGCATACTAATGGACTTGTTCTACACACTACATAATATGATCCTTCAATTTATAATAATGACCATGTTCTACAAACTACATAATATGATCCATCAACACATACAAATGACCTTGTTCTACAAACTACATAATATAATCCTTCAACGCATACTAATGGCCTTGTTCTACAAACTACATAGTATGATCCTTCAACGCATACTAATGACCTTGTTCTACGAACTGCATAATATGATCTTTCAACGCATACTAATGCCTTTGTTCTACAAACTACATAATATGATCCTTAAACGCATACTAATAACCTTAATCCACAAACTACACAATATGATCCTTCAATTGATACTAATAACCTTGTTCCACAAACTACATATTTTGTTCCTTCAACGCATACTAATGACCTTGTTCCACAAACTCCATAATATGTTTCTTCATCGCATACTTATGACCTTATTCCACAAACTACATCGTATGATCCTTCAACGCATACTAATGAGCCTGTTCCACAAACTACATAATATGATCCTTTAACCCATACTTATGACCTTGTTCCACAAACTTCATAATAAATTCCTTCAACGCATACTAATAACCTTGTTCCACAAACTATATTATTTGTTCCTTCAACGGATACTTAGGCCTTGTTCTACAAACTACATCATATGATCCTTAAACGCATACTAATGACCTTGTTCTACAAACTGCATAATATGATCCTTCAACGCATACTAATGACCTTGTTCTACAAACTATATACTAAGATCCTTCAACACATACTAATGACCTTGTTCTACAAACTACATAATATGATCCTTCAATTGATACTAATGACCTTGTTCTACAAACTACATAATATGATTCTTCAATTCATACTTATGACCTTGTTCTACAAACTACATAATATGATCATTCAATTCATACTGATGACCTTGTTCTACAAACTACATCATATGATCCTTCAACACATACTAATGACCTTGTTCTACAAACTACATAATATAATCCTTCAACGCATACTGATGACCTTGTTTCACAAACTGCATAATATGATCCTTCAACGCATACTAATGACCTTGTTCTACAAACTACATAATATGATCTTTAAACGCATACTAATGACCTTGTTCCACAAACTACATAATATAATCCTTCAACGCATACTAATGGCCTTGTTCTACAAACTACATAATATGATCCTTCAATTTATAATAATGACCATGTTCTACAAACTACATAATATAATCCATCAACACATACAAATGACCTTGTTGTACAAACTACATAATATGATCCTTCGACGCATACTAATGACCTTGTTCTAAAAACTACATAGTATGATCCTTCAACGCATACTAATGACCTTGTTCTAAAAACTACATAGTATGATCCTTCAACGCATACTAATGACCTTGTTCTACAAACTGCATAATATGATCTTTCAACGCATACTAATGCCTTTGTTCTACAAACTACATAATATGATCCTTAAACGCATACTAATAACCTTGTTCCACAAACTACACAATATGATCCTTCAATTGATACTAATAACCTTGTTCCACAAACTACATATTTTGTTCCTTCAACGCATACTAATGACCTTGTTCCACAAACTCCATAATATGTTTCTTCATCGCATACTTATGACCTTATTCCACAAACTACATCGTATGATCCTTCAACGCATACTAATGAGCCTGTTCCACAAACTACATAATATGATTCTTTAACCCATACTTATGACCTTATTCCACAAACTTCATAATAAATTCCTTCAACGCATACTAATAACCTTGTTCCACAAACTATATTATATGTTCCTTCAACGGATACTTAGGCCTTGTTCTACAAACTACATCATATGATCTTAAACGCATACTAATGACCTTGTTCTACGAACTGCATAATATGATCCTTCAACGCATACTAATGACCTTGTTCTACAAACTACATAGTATGATCCTTCAACTCATACTATTGACATTGTTCCACAAACTACATAATATGATTCCTCAACGCATATTAATGACCGTGTTCTACAAACTACATAATATGATCCTTCAACGCATACTAATGACCTTGTTCTACAAACTACATAATATGATCCTTAAACGCATACTAATGCCCTTGTTCCACAAGCTACATAATATGATCCTTCAACGCATACTTATGACCTTGTTCCACTAACTACATAATATAGTCCTTCAACGCACACTAATAACCTTTGCCACAAACTACATTATATGTTCCTTCAACGCATACTTAGGCTTTGTTCTACAAACTACATCATATGATCCTTAAACGCATACTAATGACCTTGTTCTACAAACTGCATGATATGATCCTTCAACGCATACTAATGACCTTGTTCTACAAACCACATAAT
The DNA here is from genome assembly GCA_007657795.1 of Dreissena rostriformis. NCBI lineage: Eukaryota > Metazoa > Mollusca > Bivalvia > Myida > Dreissenidae > Dreissena > Dreissena rostriformis. The sequence continues at coordinate 7,052 of VMBQ01009321.1, forward strand.
ATGATCCTTCAACGCATACTTATGACCTTGTTCTACAAACTACATAATATGATCCTTCAACGAATACCAATGACCTTGTTCCACAAACTACATAGTTTGATCATTCAACGCATACTAATTACCCTGTTCCACAAACTACATAATATGATCCTTTAACCCATACTTTTGACCTTGTTCTACAAACTACATAATATGATCGTTCAACGCACACTAATGACCTTGTTCCACAAACAACATTATATGACACGTAAACGCATACTAATGACTATGTTCCACAAACTACATAGTATGATCCTTCAACGCATACTAATGACCCTGTTATACAAACTACATAATATGATCCTTTAACCCATACTAATGACCTTGTTCTGCAAACTACATAATATGATCCTTCAACGCATACTAATGACCCTGTTCCATAAACTACATAATATGATCCTTTATCCCATACTAATGACCTTGTTCTACAAACTACATAATATGATCCTTCAACGCATACTAATGATCCTGTTCCACAAACTACATAAAATGATCCTTAAACCCATACTAATGACCTTGTTCTAGAAACTGCATAATTTGATCCTTCAACGCATACTAATGACCCTGTTCCACAAACTACATAAAATGATCCTTTAACCCATAGTAATGACCTTGTTCTAGAAACTGCATAATTTGATCCTTTAACCCATACTAATGACCTTGTTTCACAAACTACATAATATAATCCTTCAACGCATACTAATAACCTTGTTCCACAAACTTCATTATATGTTCCTTCAACGGATAATTAGGCCTTGTTCTCCAAACTACATCATATGATCCTTAAACGCATACTAATGACCTTGTTCTACAAACTACATAATATGATCCTTCAACGCATACTAATGATCCTGTTCCACAAACTACATAAAATGATCCTTTAACCCATACTAATGACCTTGTTCTACAAATTACATAATATGATCCTTCAACGCATACTAATGACCCTGTTCCACAAACTACATAATATGATTCTTTAACCCATAATAATGACATTGTTCCACAAACTACAGACTATGATCCTTCAACGCATACTTATGACCCTGTTCCACAAACTACATAATATGATCCTTAAACCCATACTAATGACCTTGTTCTACAAACTACATCATATGATTCTTCAACGCATACTAATGACTGTGTTCCACAAACTACATCACCTGCCCTTTTTAACCAACACTCATGACCTTGTTCCACAAACGACATCATATGTCCCTTTAAGGCATACACATGCCCGTGTTCCACATCTAAAACATATGCCCCTTTAACCCATACTAATGACATTGTTCGACAAATAGCATCGTCTGTCCCTTGAACGCATACTAATGACCTTGTTCCACAAATAACATCATATGTCCTTTTGACGCATATTAATGACATTGTTCCACAAACTACACCACTTGCCCCTTTAATTCACACTAAAAACCTTGTTCCACAAACAACATCATATGTCCCTTCAACGCATACTTATGACTTTGTTTTGTTCAACAAATTACATCATATGTCCCTTAAACGCATACTTATGACTTAGTTCAACACAAAAATACATCATTCTCACATGTTCAACAAACTAAATCACCTGCCGCCTTTGACCCACGCCAATGACTTTGTTCCACACGATACATCATATGCTCCTTTAACCCACACTAAAGTCCTCGTTCAACAAACTAAATAATCTCCCCCTTTAGCCCACACTAATGACCTTTTTCAACAAACTACATCACTTGCTAATTTATCACATGCCGAAGAACATTTAAGTGTTTCATTCTTTTTTACACTCAAATATTTTGTGACTAATTCTGTGTGAAGTGTGAGATTTGGAGCTCATGAAAACAGTTTTAAGCGTAATTGCTTTGCACTGAACATTTCAAGGCAGTGATCACAGTTTTACTCATTTAAGTGTGTATTGTGTAGTTGTGTTTCTTGTCTCTTACATTTGCTGTGTTACTCATGGTTCCTGGACATAAATATAGGTCTGCATCGGATAATATATTGTCCCTCCGGCTGCCCGATTAGCGCAGTTGTTTGTACTAGCGGTTTTCACCAAGACTACCCAGGTTCAATACCCGCTCCTGATAGCATGTGACTCATTTGGTTGATGGTCACCATACCGGACAGTTGAAGTTTTCTCAGGGTACTTCGGACTCCCCCCAGACCAAAATTAAACATCTTTTAGTAACATCAAAATAGCTGAAAAAGGGCAGCTATAATTCAAAAATTAGTCACAAGTTGGGTGCGTCCAGTACGTTAATAAGGTAAGAGTGATGTGGCACACCCTGGGTCCACACATGATGCAGCCTAAGGCGTGGAAGGACCTCATAAACTTCGAAATACACACACACACACACACACACACACACACACTCACACACACACACACACACACACACACACACACACACACACACACACACACACAAACATACCATATTTCTCTCCTCATGGTGCATCTGCAGTTTCACTTTGGATATAGTATTTCACAGAACGAGTCTCATTTGTTTATTCTAGAGTTGAGCGTATACATAGTTAAATACTGGCTTTGGTTTGTTTTAAAACATTTACCAAGTATTAATATCCACTGTAAATTGTATTGAATGAAAGTGTACAATCAAATCCCACGGTCTCGGAAGCTTGTAGCGAGAGCAACAGGTGTATATTAACTAATACATAAATCACGTTTATACATAAAATGGGTTACAAATCTTGACCACAAATGTTTTCAGAAAATACAGGGGCTAATCACATTTAATAGGGCTGTGGGCTCGTGGGCGTGTTGGTTTCTTCTTATTTACATCCATGTTATGTTGTGAAATCCTCCTGCTTATATATATCCCTGTTATGTTGTGCAATCCTCCGGCTTATTTATATTCCTGATATATTGTGCAATTCTTCTTCCGTATACAGATAAGAACGAGTTTAAGATTCATCCAGTTGTATGAAGAAGCATAAACTGGTATCGCCAATAAAATAGTCAATATTTAAGGAAAGATAACGAGATGGTAAAAATAACACATAACGGTTAATACAAGTAATCATTTAAGATAAGCGCCATCGCAATAAAAATCAATCATTTCTTTCCGAATGGGACACGCCTTTGAACTGTCAGTTAAGCATTTTACCTTTCAGTATTGTCAAAACCCCATAGCATAACTGTTTCCCTAAATAACCCTCTAACCCATGAGATCTAGTTTTTGAACGCTGACAGTGAATACATTCGATGTGCTGTGAAACACGGTTTACATACTGCAATAATACATTCAACTTTCATTGATGATTTGATGTGTTTTGACGTGAAGCTCGTTTTGGTAAAAATATGGCTTATAGTTTCGGTTTCGTTTATCCAAGGCCCAATGACCTGTACGGGGAAAATGCAATGGGAAACCGGTCGTAATAAGCCCTTGATTACCAATAGTTCTGTCGAGAGGCAATTGAAATGATTGTAAATTAAGGTGATGTGTATTCTATTTTATTGAACGCCGCGTTGTTTATCCCTGCCAAAAAAAAGTATGAGCAAATATTTCTCAAATATTGAAATCGGCTACAGTAGTCGCAGTCGATGCATATTGTCCATGTTATATCCATGGACTTTGTTTGACATTCAGCGTCGATTCGTGTCTATTAAATAGTCGTTGACCTCGTTGGACATTCGGCGATGCATCGATAAAAGCGAATAGCGTATAATGAACACGTACAGTAAAATATAACTAGAAATAACCTTCATGTACATTTCACGAAACACAACAGTGAAAACGTTCATACGATGTTGATTTTTTAAATGTCGTATCGCTCTGACAGTTAGAATTTTTAAAATTACGGTCGAAATAAAAAAAGCAACCGGCTGACGGGATTGTTTCCAGCTAGAAAAGCAGGAAAATAGTATTATCTATACATTGGCTCTAAATCTTCAACATCTGGCCGATATCGGGTTTTCAATATGTTCTCGGTCGGATGGACAACATGGCTCGATATCGGCCCGACGTTGGCATAATGCCATCATACGTCATATTCTAACGTGTTTCCCGGAGTCGACTCTTTCTACTAAGACTTAACCGGTTTTCTCTATAAACGATCTATAATTTTCCTTCTAGAGATCATTGCTTAATAACCCGCTTTTCATATAACCATGTTATGAAATGCATTATATTTCTAATAGTAATTGTTCATAGCAAATGTTTTCCTATCATCAACAAAAGCAAAAGTTTGGTGTATCCGTCTGTCGCTTCATTATTTGTGTGGATATTACAATGAACACTCATTAACACATGTGATAACGGTCATATGTCTGGACGATGAATGGAATGGATCATAGTTCAAACATTATATTGAGAAATCATATTGGCAAATACCCTTGTGTTTGAAAAGCAATGGTTACATTCAGATCTCTTTAGGTACTTAGCACGGGCAAAAACTTTACAGGCACGACCGGCATATCTGGTTTCTATTTAAATAAGTATGTGTCTATAGTTGCAATTAAACTTATTGCAACCCAATCATAATTAAGGAACAGTATTAGCATATATACGATGATTCACATACGTTAAATGTGTTGTTCAAGTCGATTTAATCATTGGTTTTAATATACATAAATCAGTTTTTCGTAAACACGAAGAGATGTAAAGACCACGATACGTTTACAATTAATTCACTGAACGAAAATGGATTAGAAAGGAAAGTTCGAATCCTCATGTTATATTTTCTGGTAAAAATAATAAATCATCTTAGCATTATTAAATGCAGCATCTAAATAGATGACAAAATGTCACCAACCCTCTTCTTATACATTTCAGAATTATGTATATGTGCGTGAATAGATTTGTCCTTGACGAAGCTAAACAACCAATAACTGCAATCCAGTTGGCCTTGAGCGATATCAAAGCAAATATGACAAGATGTAATTTTTTTTTTTTGCATGTTCACTTTAACTGATAAGCTACTATAAATGTGTCTAGGTTGTGTATTTTTATAACATAAGTCGCTTACGAAGTTGTGAAAAAGAAACGTGGAAGTTGATATATATTTTTGTTGATGATTTATTCGACAATATATACTATCAATGCATTTTTTATGAACGGTCTACATGGGAATGCAATCAATGATCCGTATTTTGAAAAATGTAACTGATTATAATATACTCCGCGAAAAAACAGTGTTGACAAATATATATATAGGAGTTGTAACTATATGAATTGATTATATTTTAATGGACGTTAAGTTTTGGAAGCACATCCCTTGATAGGCAGCATGGCTTTCCTGCTCAGAGACGGATTATGGATTCTGAGTACGTGACTAATTTTGATTCTTAATTAAGACAAAAGATAAGTTTTTATATTGCGCTCTGTTCTCATCGTCAATGATTGTCTTATAGTCCCAATTATCATTTTATTATAATTAAGTAAGTACTTTTGATAAATAAAGATTGTTTTTGCCGGTTTTTAAATCTAAATATTTTTAAGGGGGCATGCGTTTACGGGAGTTGACTGCGTTAAAGTAAGGTTAGTTGCAGCTGACTTACAAAATGTCGTCGCTTTCGTGATTTTCGTGAAGAACTAGCGTGTAGTTTCACCCGGTAAGCCGTTTTTATATTTATATTTCTTTTAAATGAATATGCGCTTTCGTTTCTACGGTGTTTGTGCTTCCCTCGATGTTTGTTTCAAAGACGTTTAGTGCCTAAGATTCTATGTATTATTCTAGTATTCAACCATTGTATATAAGTAGCTCTGGATATTTTAAAAACAAAACTGTGTACATTCTTCCAGTCTATATTACTGAAAATTCTATACCATTTTGTTTCTCATGTAGGTTTTTCAGTATTTGAAATGAGAGTTTTATATACTAGTTTATTATGCTTCTGGGTTAAAACAACCAATTTAATATAACAAGAAATAAATATGTTTCTTATAAATCGTATACATGTTCATATATACTTGTTTTATAAATACAATAAGAACCAGTGTGTAAGTGTTGTTAAAAAAAAAGTGGCATGTCAAGTTTAATATCAGGTTTACTTATTTTAATTTTATTTATATAGATTCCATAATATATAAGCACATCCTTCCAAAAACAATTTATTAAATTTAACAATTTTGTCGATTTTATGCATTTCCAATATTTTTATATTTTTTTAACATTGAATACACAATTTTTAAACATTCTCCTGTACATATTAACTAATTTCTTTATTCATGAAAGCTTCATAGTTTGTTCACATGAGTAAATGTAAATCATATTAAGCCCTCCATCTTCATAACATTTAAAAGGTTTATTGTGCTTAATTTGTATAGGCCCATTCCATATGAAGTTATTAAAATAATTTTGTATTTGTTTCAATTTACTTGATCCTGGGCTAGGAAGAGCAGTAAATAAGTGTGTCAAACGGGGAAGCAAAAGGTTTTTACTATGATGATTTTCTCTAATAGTGTACGATTTCTTCTTTTCCAAAATTGTATTATACTTGGTAAACTTGCTATCTAATTTTGAAAATGTAACTGGACCATTTTTTGCTAAATCTTCATCAAATATGATGCCTTAATCTTTAAAATTCGTTGTGACCCATTGAAGTTTGTACTTAGTTTTAATTGAGTGTGTGCTATATGTTTTTGAACCTATCCATTTCAGCTTTGCTTTGTCGTAGTTTATTTTCAATCCAGACTCTAAAACAGACCCTATTTAGATATTCTTCATCATGTAATAATGAATAGTTAAACTTACAAAGTCCTTTACCATGGGTTACTTCACATAGATTTAAATCTAAAGTTATAACTGAATGGTCGGATTTGCATCAAACTTTAATTTCAGATTGTCTAATGTGTTGCACAAGATTGCTTGTGACAAGGAAGAAAACTAATATGGCTTGCTGAAGAGTATTTGGTTTTCTCCATGTATATTGGTTAACATCAGCATTGATTTATCTTAAAGTATCTATCAAGCTTCTATCATTTACAACATATTTTTGTACAGATTTTTATAATTGGTATACACTAATTAAGTATCTTGTACAAGATTAAAATCCCCACATTCGACAATAGTTTTCAGCTAAAGAAAATATTATTTGACAATATTTTGAAGGATAAGCTCTAAAAGATACATTTGATCTTAACATATTATTAGTTGGATGTTAAGTATTTTCTTACTCACAACCGTCCTGGAATTTCCACCCTTTCTAAATGAAGTCATTGTTCATTTCGAACGATTTGCCCGGTATTCACTTATGCCACTGTTGATATTGTCATGGATATCGAACTTTATGCGCTCATGATTCTTGGTGAGCGCAAACATGGAACCGTTGAAAAAACCAATTGGTCTATATGGCTGCATGTAGGGAAAGTATACTCATCAATGCACTGTTGTGAGAATATTTTTTTTCTCTTATAATAAACAGTATCTTCGAATGTGGACAGTAAAATATCACATAAATCACGATAACTTTATTTTCCTGACGCGTTTTTATCTCTTATAATTATTCATGCAAAAACATATTGGTTTAACCCCATTTTCTGAAACTGACTTTCTTTTGGAGCTCATTTTGGTACCTGACTTTCAAACGACAAATACAGCTTATACCTATGTTAGAAGGTTTTACACGAAAAAACTGTCGTGAATGAACTCAGCATTGATATGAATGTTTTGTAGAACGTTTTTTCCCTTTAAATATACACTTCTTTTATACTTTTCAACGAAAGTTTCGAAATGTCATGCTACATCACAAAAGATTCAATTTAATGAAACATAACTTTTATTTTTAAAGGCTGCGACACTTTATGAGGTAAGCTCCAATTTTGCTGCAATATAAGCAGCATAGGGTCCTTTTTGGCAGGAAAACCATGTTCCAACAATGTGTTAACATCTGACATGCGTAATTCAAGGCATTTGACGGTATTGTTTACACAGCGTAAACTGTACATGTTGTATTTTAAAATGTATGTACATACCTCTGTTTAAATATGCACAGCACGAAACACTATGCTTACGATTTCCATGTAACAAGACGCCAGTAATAGACGTTGACGCATCGTCAACGTCTATGGCTACAAAAGAAAGCGTAATAAAGTGTGTACCGATATAGAAAGCGAAATATAAATAGAAACCCATCATACAACAAAATAAAAGCAATGAAAAACCAAAAAAGCGTAAAGCCGGTTCGATGCTACTATAATGCTGATGAGACAAAAATACTAACATCATCGCGATTCGGAATATTTGTTAATTGCAAATTTAAATATGAAATGTTTATTGAGTATAATGACATTTAATGCGTTTTGCCAAGGCAACACAGATACATGCATGTATTTTGGAAGACCTACTTTAGAAAAAATCTGTAGCTGGTGAATATATCATAATCGCAAAATGTAAACTTCTAGTAAGTAGAAAGATTGGTGCAAATGCAATACATGATATGATTTATTATTTATTTTGTTCCTCACATTACATGCTAATCTTAAGTATATGTTAATATGTTCGGAACATAACAAATTATTTCCGAAATGACTATTGTTTCATGTGTGTAAGTGCTAAGTACAATTGAACAAGTAAGTTGAGGCATGGTTGGAAGAAATGACGTTACACAGATAATGCTTTATTTTAATATTAAAACCCTCATAAGAAACTTACATCATAACATAAACGGAACGAAAAGTGTAATTAAGTAGCACTTATCGCAATTATATGTCAGACTTGTATATATAGAGTTTGTAAATACGCTATACACATCAGCTGTAATAACACTGTACAGATTGTAGGTGAATAGTTGTGTACATGCATTAACAATGCAATCATGGCATTTTATGTAATTTGCAATGCATATCATGTGTTAATTTTCTGGGACAATACAAAGATTAATGCCAGAATAAATTGTTGTAATTATTTGCTGTTTCAATATTATTATATAATGTATTATTGTTCATTTAAGAACTACAACTTAGGTAAAAATACAATTGATTTCCAGCCTGTATTTTATGCCAAGACATCTGGTTCTTGGTCGTATACGGTAGCACAAAGGTTATCTGTCAATCACTTCATAGCCATTAATTTTTTAAATATATAGATCCATTTAATTGAAGAGTAATTTTATTACTCATGGTCAATGTGTTGCGTTATATTCCTAAGCCGCGATATGGATTCAAACCAACAGCAAATCATANCCAATGTTTAAGTGACAGTAGGAATCGTGTCAGTGTGTTCCCTTGCGTCTGTTAGTCATGCTAGATGCTGACTTTATATTGCAGTCCATTGTAAGTTTATACGCCAATTTCGTTCCACATGTTGGACATTTGTGTGGTTTGTGAAATGCATGATAGGCTGTGTGTGCCAATAAAATACTTTGAGATGAACAACTTTTAACACATGTGCAATTTAATTGCAGACTTGCATGTAGTGATATTCTGGAGGTGTTTGCTTGGTTTATGTCTTGGTCTTGATGTGCTGCTAGTCTGTCTCTGTTGAAGAATCCTTTCTGGCATTTTCTACATTTAAACTCATGTGGTCCATGAATGGGGAATGGTATCTCCGTTCGCCTCTTTTTAAAATTCCTTATTATAAATACTATATCAATATATGCATTAATTATCTCCATCATCACAAGACGGTAAAAAGAATGATGAAACAAATGTTAATATCATCTTACGGACGACGTGTCACAAAATACCCTAAACTCATTAAAATATTACTGAATAGGGCTGACAAACATTCTATTATCTCGTATATCTGCCGTATACCGCCATCATCCTGAAAAAAGTTGAAGTTATTCAATTGGTCGAAAGGTTCTTCATACAGCATTATTATATTTATACAGTAAGTAACGTGCTTAAGAAAACACTTATATCGCACCACATTAAATGCTGTAAAACTACAATATTGATGAAAACACTTAAACTTTATTAAAGATGGGTAGATATTAAGAGTCAAACCCTTATACATAGGAATGAGATGTTTGTTATTTGAAAGTCAGGTACCAAAATGTACTTAAAAAAAATCAGTTCCAGAAAAGGAGGTTAAACCGGTTTACCTAGTGAAACTACACGATACTCCTTTACGAAAAACATTAAAACGACTCCATTTTGTAATTCAGTTCCAACTAACCTCACGTAAACGCAGTCAGCTCCCGGATACGCATGCCCCCCCCCCCCCNCCCCCCCCCCCTCTGTTCTTTGATATAATCGTTTATCTTTCCATGCACATTTCAGTTGGAGCACTAGCTGTTTTCGTTCACATTGGATTAGTACCTGCACTAATTGTCATTCTGATATATTTTTATTTAAGGTAATTATTAAAACGTTTTATGTGCTTATTGATAATCAGCATTTATATATTAACTTTAACGTGAACTTATTATAGATCTACATATATAAAATATATATAAAATATGACTTAGATGGTCATGTCATTACACATCGTCCTAAACGTGCTGGTGTTATAAACAAACATTTGGTTAGATAATTTACTAATATCCTATCCACTTGGCGTATACTATGCCGTTTTGTTTTCCCCCAAAATAGATAACGTTGTATTAGAGTCTTTTCAGAACATGCTTAACAATAAAACTATACGGACTATACATTTTGAAACATAACATTAATATTTTGTAAACTTTTCGGTGTTAGGGATACCATATTTGCCAGAACGATCGACAAACTTCTAGAGAGATGTCAAAGAAACGAAATGAAAATCAGACAGGCTTTAGATGAAAAGGAAGTCAAGATTTTGGAGCTCGACCGTACGTTTGAACAGCATCTACAATCAATGATGTAGGTTCAACCGTTAAATTGACTAGAAATATACATGTATTGTCAAAACGAACACGATCTGAACGATGCTTTTTTCCAAATATTGTAATGTTAAAGCGTTCTGAAATTTCAAAGCCTCGACTAAATGAAGTTTTTGTTTTCAGTCGCATACTGTCCCATAACACAGGAATACGGTGCCAGTAAGTAGTTCCTGTAAATTGAAATGATGACACAGTAGCACGTGTAATACTACGCCGAACAGCTTTAACATTTAGAATTCAATGTATAATTAAGGGTATCAAAGGCACGTCTTATTAATCAAGAGAGTAACTCTATTATATGACATTGTTCATTGTATCGCTGTAAATGACATACCAAAAGCACTGTTATGGAAGATAGAAATGTTGGTGTTTTGTAAAAGGACCGAGTTTACGCTGAAGAGGCGACCTATTTTCGATCGTTTCATACACACAGGAAACGCAACAAAGATCAATATCTTTCAATTCCTAATAATAAATTGTTTAAAAAAAAATATACATGATATTTACTTTTCAAAAACATGACATATTTAACATTTTGTATTTAAATGGATAAAAATGACATGTGTGCATATTCGTAATATTGTTGTTTTAGGCAAGCTATCCTGCGAGAAATTATAGAGCTCCTAAAGAAAGATAAATATATTTTGATGAAAGACATAATGCTGTTAAAAGCCTTGTTAGGGTAAGTAAAAACAGTTATAATGTATATCGTTTAGTGATTTGTTTTAAAGTCCAATATTTGAATTTCACAATATAGATAGCTTTAAAAAAGAAGTTTATAAATATTATGTGATTCAATAAAAAAAATACCGCAGTGTTTGAGATCCTGTATTTATTTTTTGATACATTTTAGCGAGTGTCAAGCGCTAGATGATATGATTATACAATTGCAACAGACACAGCACACTGGTATCTGCAGGTAATGTAATAACTTGTTAAACACGATTATGTTAAAATCGAATACAAACGTAAACATATAATACGTGTGGAAGAATTAGGGACTAAACGCTTTAACCATTTAGTTCGACCAAAACTTGAACGTATTCATTATCATAATTCTTGACATAAACACACCATAATGTCAATATCCACATTTAATTTTACCTTCAACAACCGACATAAAAATGAAACTCAAACATCAAGTTGCGCCAGTAGTTTTTACCCTTTATGTTTAATACGAGTTCGGTGACAACGTACAACGTTAACAAACACAAACACCTCCTTTGTCTGATTAAATGGTCACTATAAAGGATTGGAAAATAAAAACGCGTTAAGGGACGCTCTAATCTCACAATTGGTCCGTATGTATCGAAAAGAAAAAAACACATTCGAGTACGAAACAATCTATTCTCATATTTAACATAAAATACTTTTGTTTAAATATAAAATAGTCCAATTATGATATGCTGGATACAAACCAGTTCGAAAGAGTTGCAACTTTCAGTGAAACCTTAAAAAACAGTTATCAGTTGTATCGACGTATACACAAAATGTCACTTAGTACATAACTTCTATATATCATAAACTTAATGAAACACTTTGTTCTTAGAAATTAACATATTTATTAACTTTGTATTGCATTGACCCCCCACAAAGAATCGTTCCGTCATATGCAACATTCACTTACTAGTATTATTGTTATACGATACTTAAACAGTTTTCAATAATGACAAAATACTAGAGAAAGTGTTATGATAAATGAATGACACGTACCAACGTCGTTTTCTGGCAATACTTGCTGTTCATTAAACAAACAACTGTCCCAATGGTTCGTGTACGTTTCATACATCGTTATGACATGAAGTGAGTGTCGCGTTGGAATCTACTACCAAAGTGTAGCTGGATTTTTTAATCTTCTTGATTTTAATTTCAGATACATAGACTTTGTGTTTACTAAAAGTACACTTCATGCATGTACGTATCAACATTCGGTAAAGATTAGAGAGGACAAACACATGGCATGTATCATTCGTATCTGTGAACTTGCAAATGGCGTACTTGTATTAGCTGACCAAACGAACACACGATTGAAGATAATGGATGAATTATACCACATAACCACCCATTACGATGTCGATGGGTATTTGTTAGACATGTGCATTACATGTAGATACGAAGTTGTTGTTTTAACAGATTCGCCTTCTGGAACAAGGATCGTGCAAACTCTCAAAGTAGTTGGTAACATGTTTATAATTGACAACTCATTTGCCGTCAATCCTGGATGTTTATATATTGCAAATGGTTATGATAAATTCTACATTTGCTCAAGAAATGCAATATTGTGTTACAACACTGACGGAACAGTACAAAGTACACTATATGAAAATGCACAGCTATCCATTGAAAACATTGCCGTGAGTCCAAATGGCGAAACGTTGTATGTTGTCGACCGAAAACAAAGCACTTTGTTTACATTTGATAAGGACGGGCATAGCCTAAATCGGCTCGATTTATTCATAGACCCAATATCAGTTTCAGTAAGTGAAAGCGGTCATGTATTTGTTGGCGGATACAGAAGTCGAAAAAGTATACAGATTTCAAAAACTGGAGAATATTGTTTGGCCTCGTTCGATTGTCAAGATATCGAGACAGTGAAAGGTCGATCTTCGTTGTTAGTTGAAAGAACAAACACGCTCATATTGGCATGTGAATATATGCAATTTATTGCGTTAAAATTAAAATAAGAAAACGTGCATTAACATGGACTTACGAGAATGCGTTTGTTAGCAATGACGGTGTGACATTTATAAATGAGGTATAATCTTAAGTAGTCATCGACAATTCATCGAACAACAGTTTTGTCCAGTCTGTTACTATTAATTGAAGCAATGTTCAAGCCGAATACATGATGCAAAACATTTACATATGAATGACATTAAGCATATGAACTGTATTTACCATTCACATTTATTCTTAGCTTTATTGGTCGCTTACACAATCGTTACTCACAAATGCATCGTAAAATATAATAGGAATACATCATTTAAATCATCACTTTTACAATTTTTCTGAATTGTTGTCAGATTGCATTTACCCAATAACTAAAATTATGTAAGTTCACAGAAACAAATGTATATAAATATATATATATATATATTCCTCACCAAAAAACAGATATTATGTTATATAAATCGCATTATATACAGTTCGATAACAACGTCAGTGCAATTTCTGCGGAATTACACCGTGCGACTAAGCATAGTTCGGTTCAGAGGTGCTCTTGTCAACAGATTGGTGCTGGACAGACTTTTGAACTTAAAAGGCATAATGTTGTGAGAAAAACGATAATTTTTCTTGATCAACAGTCAACTGTATTACTCATACTTATATCGTATCAACTTGCAACTTACTGCTCATGACATCGTCGTCTAAGGTCTTGACAATTGGGCCAGCTAGAGACACATCATTCATCATGCTAGATGACACAACAATGTATTGTCTGTTCTGTTAAAGACCATTCCGAAATCCACAGTTCAAGAAGTATAGAAGGATGTGATATACCGCGCTATGTAACAATGCAAGACGGACTTTTTTGAATACTTTGATAATTCAGATTGAAACTTGACACAGTGATTGTTGATTAAGATTGGCCGATATAAAGATATAAATATGTGGACACGTTATATGTGTAGCCACTAAAGTTACAAAATGGTGGTTTGATTGTATATCTTGTACAATGGAAGAAGTAAAATATTCGGGATTTTATGATGACATTAACCTATCGTTCATGTGCTGGTACTTAAGAAGCAGATTTCTTTTGATAGTGATAAAATATGACATTTGGACATATGGAATTTCTTTTTCTATTTTTAGATTATCATATCAAGATGTACTTCCCTTGTTTATATCCTTGTTTTTTTTTCTATGATCACGAGCAAAATAACATCAATTATCCACCGAATCAAACATATTTTCTTGTAATTTTATGGGTTTTTTTACCGTTTGTTTACATTGTTAAAGAGTTTAACTGAAGAATTTCCCTGGAACAATGCCTTCATTTCGTCAACAAAATGACGTCAAAAATGACGTCATTTCAATGTATTGAGGCACGCCACGGTAGAGAGGGTCACTTTTCAGCGAAAGGGAAATTATAATTAATTATTTTCTTGAAAAAGGGGCATAAAAGAAACAGAAAAGTTGTTCATGTCAGTGTAAGATCGTTTGTTATTTCACTCGTGATCATAGCAAAAAATAATATTTTCACTCGTGGCTGCGCCACTCGTGAAAATATATTTTCTATGATCACTCGTGAAATAACAAACGATCTTACACTGACATGAACAAATATCCTCTATTTATTTTCTACCACTCTGGTTTTATGTGATATATGGTATGTTTGTTTGCATAACTTCCTTATGTAATGTTATCATTTTTGTGTTTCATAAACTTTGAAATATGACTACAAAACTAAATATCTCAGCTAAAATGATGTGAAGTTTAAACTGTTCTATTAAGGCTATACAAATTGAAGTGGCAGTAGTATTTCATGATTATTTATAGAAGTTTTAAGTGTTTGCAACCGATAACAGAAGATCGGTAAAAACATCCGCAATTACATTTTCCGCCAACAAGCAAATCACTTATAAAAAGGTTCAGTTCACTTCAGGTATAATAATTTCGTCAAAAACATTGCGTAAAGAATTGAGCTATAAGGGGACTTTAATCAATACACATAGCTTTAACTTAATTTTTAAGCATTTATTGTATTCAATTTAAATTATCCTAATGACATGTTGGAGGCATCTTTTTTCGTGATTCATTTATACAATAAGATGGTAATGAAGCATTTGTTCATGTAAATAAAGATGTTGAGTGCATAAGATGTTCAGAATGATTGGTACTTAACTTAATGAACCTACTATTTATGAATGATACATAATTTAACTGTACATAGACGATGCTATATGTACAACTAGGAAACCTATTTACATTTTGACGATATATAACTTTTGTTAAATACATGTACATTACTCTGTATGTAGTATAAAAACAATACGATGAATTTATATAGAATTGAATACTTTCAAATTAAGTATTCAAAGAAAAAAAGTTGTAAAGTACATGCGCTGTGTACAATTGACAATCGTTGCTGATAAGTAAGTCTGTAAGACAAATCTTCATATAAAGCTCACTGTTTACATGTGAAATGACGTCATGACGTTATTATTCCACATAATTGTCTAGTCCAACATTTAATGAAAACAAAACGGTTAAACATCATTACATAATAAGAAAATATCTTTAATTTGGTTGCTTGGCTGATTATCGATTTTATTATAATGATAATATAATGATCACATCGGATGAATATTAATTATTCTAATCACATGTGAATTTAAAATCGGTAAGTGTACTGAGTCAAACAAATATCCTCTATGTATTATAAGGTATAAATAAAATTTGTAACATATAAAATCATATTTGTTTTGAATTATATTTCCATATGTTATATTTAGATTTATACGTATTTGAATATGGCGTTTACCATTCAATTCAAGATTACATACAGGTGTACATTCCATATATCAAAATGTGTGAGGTCCATTTTGATATTTGGTCTTTATTCTTAAACTTTGAGAATTCTTAAATAAAACAGATCATAAAATCTAGTTACCACAAACGACATCATGATCATAATGATCACAATATACGATAAAAGCTAATGGATATGTAAGTGACAACTCAACCAAAAACAGTATGAACAAAAGTTGTTTCATGTTTCAACAATACTCATTCAAATATGTTTACTTATCATGTGAAGCGATTAAAGTATTGTCTGTGTATATTTGTTTATGAAATCAGAATAACCTAACAAAGCCTGAATGATCTTGTTTTTCTTTTCTTAGACGACTTTATCTATGAATAACGATATATTCGTTTGATCATTTCACATTTTAAGTCTATTGCTTTGCTGCATTTAAAACATTGTTTTTCAAACCGATATGTGCATAAACGTATTATATGTTTTATGAAATGTTCTGTGTATTTGTTCATTACTACAAATTCATTTAGCTGCGATAAATTGTACATGGACTTAAGCTGACCACCTTTTTTTAATTATACGAGGGACTATGTGTGAGCATTTCTTCATCTTATCATCATCTAATCACTTTTGCGAATTTATGCTCGTAAAGTAAGCATCGTGATACTGCCATGTGGCACGTAGAGTTCAAAACGGTATCGGTCAGATCCATGCCTCTGTTATTCAATTGTGCACTAAAACGTTGCAAAGTGGGTTCCCTTACCTAATTATTGATTAAACAAAACCAAAACATTTTAATTAACATAGTTGCCTAGCAATACAAAAGAGAAATATATAAAGCGCAACATTGCATGTTAGTGGTAGGAATGTTTCTGTGTTTCTTCTAAACTATTTGATATATGTCTTTACATGAAACGAGTGTACTATTTATTTGCTAAATAATGCCACTATGCATATACAGAACTTCGAAATCAACTCTAAATAGGCAAATCAAAAAAGCATGCTTATACAGATAATCATTGCTTAAAACAATAGTATTGCTATTTAAATTGATTTTAATTCGTATAAAGTGTTCTGTATGCTGTATCTACTCTTCATACGCGTTTAATAGCCGAGTGTAGTTGTTATTATTCAAACACACAACCCTTGTTGTCACTTCGTACATAACGGAGCATAAAAATGGCGCTTCTTGCACGTAAAAGCACACCACAACTGTTTTCGAATATCGTAGTTCTTTTAGCGCGTTTATTTAAAGTCGATATGGATTTGCGTAAGTGTCAACTGACTCTCTCTCTTTCTCTCACCCAGCCGTACATAAAAAAGAATATACTAAAATAATTATCAATGAAACTTTATAAACAGCAATACTCGAAATGTTAATGTTTGTAATGGACACACATGAATAATTAAAATGCGTTTCCGTATCAATGTTAAATGTAATATACAATATATGTGCGCGTTTGTTAAACTAAAAATCGACCTTTAAACATGGTCGCATTTCATTCCTCTTTGATCGTGTGTGCTATGTTAAAACAATTGGTTGGCAATGTGAGTTATTTTGAAGCATTTTTTACACCTCTTTATTATTTATTCAGAGTGGTGATGTACACCATTCTTTTAGCCAAGAACCATGTCTGATTGTTAATTTTAAGCAATTATTTGAAACTGTCATTATCATTGTGATATATCGCTTATTATCCATTGTGCGTTTATAACGTGTGCATGCGGTTTGTTAATTAATGGGAATGATAACGCAAAATGTTGAGAAGCCCGTTATTTTGATAACACATGTACATGCGTAATACCGAAAAAGGAGTGAATCAGTATATGATGCAAAATTGCTTCATGATAAGAAAGCAATTTAAGATCATCTCTTGCTTAATTTGGTTCGTGTATTATTTGGGTATGTGTGTACTTAGGACAAATGGTAATATAGTTATTGCAAGAGTAAATCGTTTATTTCGACTAAAAACTCCAATATTAGATAAATGTTCATACAACCCGGATGTCCCACAGGAAACGTTTGTCTACAAAACTCGACTTATGACGAACGAAATAACCGGGTGTTCAAGTGCTGGTCAATAAAAAGGCCATACATCTAGATATTTCGTTAAACAAACAATCCGTCTAGCAGTAAATCTTCACTTCGACAGCAAAACTAGAGTTGTTTCAATGGTGATGTTGATGTATTTACTGCTCTTATAATGTTTTTAAATAATGTTTATTTCAGAATGTATTTATGTTAAACGCATATATTAAATACGCGTAAAACATACTGTTGGGATTCCAGTGAGCATCTATTTTCATTTGAACACGGAGATTAATGTGTGCGCAATACCTGTTCTTAAATCGGGAAACGGACAAAGACAACGAGCGAGGCCTGGTATAGGAGAGATAACCCTGGGTAAGGGTTAAGGGTCGGTTAGGGTAAGGTAAAGACATAATATATTGTAGTCGATCAGTCCCCGCTCGTACATGTCCTGAAAGACTGCTTCGTGTAATACACTGTATTCAGGGCTTATATTTTAACTACTTGTCATCATTATATTATAATGTTACATGACTGTTTGTATATTGATAATGAGGTCACTTAAGTGTGATTGACACATCAAACCACAGTAGATTCAGGTCATGTCTATGTTTGCCTCATGTGAATAAGTGGGAAAACCTGTCCTGAATTTTATAACCATAACATAAAAAAATCCGGCCTATATTTAAAGCGAGAATACAAATGATGTAATAGCATAAATTAAAATATTTTATTATGTACTATTTATTAACGGGTTCAGTACTTATTGGGTGTTATATATAGTTCAAGATAATACTGGTTTCCTTTAGAATAACATATCTGTATGAAAAGCAGACAAACACCTACATATGTACCATATATTTCCGAGATAAATGAGTTATAAAAAAATTAAATAATCATTTTATTCCTATGTTGGTTTTAAAAATTAATTTGTTATACAAATTGATTATTATTAAATTGCCGAAAACAACCTTAAAACCGTAAACACGAGGCGTCTGTTAACATAACATGAACTATTTATTATAAACTGCTTAAATGCATGTTCGCAAACTTTTTGGGATTATTCAACACCACGATTTTCAAAAACCTTTGTAGTCTTTGTTCATTAGAATGGCATCATAACTAAGTTAGTATAAAAACCAGTTATACTTTACACACGGCTGACTGTCTAAGTTTGGATAATAAAAGGATGGAGAGCAGTGTCTTGTATTTAATATATTTTCATTCTACTTAGTTAGATCACATATTTACCCTTGAGTCGAAACTGACCGTTTCTAGTCGATTTTTTTTAAAGATTTATATAGCAAAATAACTTTCTTTTCTCTGCAACTACAAAGCCCAAAGGGTCAATATTTGTTATGTAAACTTTTATTGTGGTTCTCTTAAAACTTTGTTCAAATGCTGCACAAAAACAGGACTATCTTTGAAACAGAGTTTGTTTGGAATAACCCGACCAACTGACCCTAAAATGCCGTTCAAAACGTTTTTGGGGGGGGCCTGGATTTCAATTTTTGTTTTGATCAATTTCACAACAAAAACATATGTACTCGCATTTGTATCAACGATGCGTATTCAAGAAACACAGTATTTAATAGATAGCTTCTCTTTATCAAGCTGGAAATTTAATGTATATGTGGGAGGAGTCAGATTATGTACTACATGCATTATAATGTTAAACATAATTATATTTTAGATTGCTAAGAACATGCGTTTTGTGCTAAGCCTTTGTTCTGCTAGAAAAACGACGAATCGTTATTATTATTTTGTATTGATCGTATTGGCAAATAAAAACACGATTTATGATTCAGATGCATTTGTTTAGTTCTAAACGATCGGATAACTGGTAATTAGTATAAGGTTTACAGTTTACTGGTCACCACTATGAAGTGTTAATACATTGTGTCTATTATAATGTGAAAAAGTGTGTCCATTGAAAAAAACATCTTCATGTATCACTCAACACGCTTTCAAGTACTAGAGTGTTGACAGCATTTCAACATTTGACAGTCACATTGTAGTCTTTAGTTCAATTTACAAGATCATTTTTCCTCTAAGCTTTGATATGAAGGGAGGGGTTAGCATGCTTTATTCATTCAGAGTTTATTATTTACAAAGCACCTGGCGCATTGTATAAATCGTGTGCAAATAACCTCCTTAAACAAAAATTAAGGCAAAATTCTTCGTCCGCCATATAATGGATCGGGTTTTCATAGACAAACATTTTTTTAAGGATGGCAAAGGGTCAATTTTTTTATTGATATAACTTGCTACATAATACTACATACAGGTTCAATGAAATGATGAGCATCTCAATCTAATGCGCAACATGCAGCATGTGCTTAAGTTTAATACTGTCCTTTCATATAATTCCCGCCAGTCTCGTATAACTATATACTATTTATGCGAGTTGTATGAGATTACGCAAGCATACAATATTTAGGCCAGCATGTACCTAACTTTGACCCAATTTCGACCGAGTATCAAGCGATGGACAGGCTACATGATTTATAAGTTTTTGTTTGTCCATTATTCAATAAAAAAAATACTCTATGCTAGTAAAATAACTCCTTAAAACTCGTACATGTACGGCATAACGAATAATTCTTTCGAGCGAGTATATATCAGTGCAAAAAATAATAAGCTCAATCATTAAGTAGTATTATATTTATTATATGTATACGCTTGGCAGTTTGTACAAAAACAAAAGGACATTTGAATTTTCATATTAAACGTGCTAATACAATAACATGTATTCAACTAAAGCTATTGTTATATAAGTGCAGCTCCAAATACAAAACAAAATCGCTATACAGCATTAACATATTTTGTATAACATTAAAAAAAAAAAAAAAAAAAAAAAAACATGCAAATATGTCCATTAATTTAAGCATACCATATGTAATATTGCTTAGAGAAAAAAATACTTATATATAACAAATGTATAAATGTAGGCACTGAAATAATTCAATTAGATTAAATATAAAATGAAGTAAATATTACAGAATTTGTTTCTATTTTCAGACCGAAAGGATAATTAACCCATTTATGCCTAGCGACTAGAAAAAAGGCCTTGGCAAACAGCGTAGACCCAGATGAGACGCGGCATGATGACATGATGTGGCGTCTCATCAGGGTCTGCGCTGTTTGCTTAAAGAATATTTTCTGTAAGAAATATTCTCAATATAGAAATAAATATACTAGACATCCCTTATTTTGGAAATAAATTGATCGAATTTAGAAGGATAGGAGAGTCCATTAGGCATTAATGGGTTAATGTGTGTCTCAACGTTGAGTGTAAATCTGGGATGACTGCAAACATGATAATATCAGAAGTTTGTTTTAAGTTGTGCAAAATTATCTTCAAGACCCACCTCAACATTAACCAAGAAACACGATCAGTTTATCAATAAGAATGTTTGTATAAAATTGTATTGATGTCTTAAATTGTGTAAATATATATTGAAGTTAAGAGGAAAACAAGTTATTGTATCATATTTTTAAAGTTGTTTAAACATGTTTATAGATTAGTGATAATGTTGTAGCAGCAAATAAGATATGTGTATATGAGTGCATGTTAAAAAAACATACTCTTGTCATAAATACAAACAAACAAACGACAAAATAAAGAAAAAAACAACAAAAGAAACTCGTGTTCGGACAATACAGTATTGAAATCGTTGCGAGAAATACAGCAAAGTGGTATCGGGTAAGTATTCGAATAGTACAAACTAGTATATAATTACGATATTGGGTCCACTACTTCATTGTGTATAAGATAGGAAAATACTGAACAATTTTCCAATTTTGCACACTCAGTAACAAATCCAGCCACTTTACACAGCACTTACATTTTTATTTTTATTTTTAAATTCGAATATGTTCATGTTCTTGGTGAAATAAATTCAGTTTGTTCATTATTCTCATTTGTAAGAATTGTTTTCTATAAATTCAATAGATTTTAAGAATAGATATCAGCATTTAATTTTTTAAATCATTTAAATCGCAATCCATTTTGTAGATATCATTTAGGCCATGGCAATCAGGAAACAACTTTTACATAACCCATGATCTATGTATATGATTATCTTTTCATTTTTCGTTACATTTATCTACAGAAAGACAAGCCAGTGCTTGTAAAATCTATTTGGTTCTAGTACGCTGCTATATACATGTACATTTAAAAACATGCAATACATTTAATATTTATCTAAACAAAAAACAAAACAAACAATCATTGAAAAGACTACAAAAACGCAACGTTAATTTATAAAGACGTGCGCTTATTTAAATGCAAAAAAAACATACAAAAACAGCTGGATAAGCAATACTACAACAGGTATATCATCCGTAAGTCACAAAATAGACGGACAATTACATAGTCGCAATGAAATGTCTTTCATATACAAAATTGTAGTCAATAACAGCTTTTCTATTAACAAGTATCATAAATCAATACTTACAAATAAAATGTACGTAGGGGTGTCAAGAGGTAAATAAATTTTACACAACGTTGCTTTATGTAGACATCTTATTTACCAACGTTAGTTTGTGCCAACCCAAATCTTATGTCCGTTTCTTGTTAATCATGTCTTTGCGATAATATAGAATGAACATTTACCAAGGAAACAAGCCAAATCAGCAATCAAACTCAATATAGTATTTGCTATTGATTATACACCATATTCTTCTTCTATATCTTCAGCTTTTCCTTTTTCATTTTCTTCTACTGAATGTTTTACTTCTTGTTTTTCATCTTCATTTCCTCCCCCTCTTTCTTCTTCTTCTTCGTCTTTTTCTGTTTCTTCTTCTTCGACCTCCCCTGTTTCTTCTTATATTTTGTCGTCTTCTTCCTGTTTGTCTTCTTCTTGTTGTTCGTCTACGTCTTTTTCTTCTTCTTTTTTTCTTCTTGTCTTCTTCTTCGTTCTTCGGCAATAAGTTCTAAATTAAGTTTTTGTAATTTTTGAAGCAAAGAGTCACGAACCTTTGGTAGTTTTAATTCTTGGGAACATGTTGGGCAAGTTTCCCGAACAGAAATCCATCGCTCGATGCAATCTTTATAAAACATGTGTCTACAAGGCAATTTTTTGCAAGCTTCTAAGGGCATCATTCATACTGGACAGTCTTCCACCGTGTTATTGTCAAGATCTGGGAGTGCATTAACGAAATTCTTAACACGAATTTTTAATTCAAACTTAACCCATTGAATGTCAACCAACACTATTAATATGTAGAAGCAGGTAAATACATTGCGAAGATATCTGAACAGGGAAAATGGTCCAAGTGTTGATGCAAATATTCTGAGATAAAAATGACGAACTAAGCAAACAAGTTCAGCAAAAGTTAACATCACATTTGAGTGGTTTAACATGTTGTGTAGAGATTCTTGAAAACAAGATGGCAGTCGTGATAACAAAAGTACACACATGATCAGACAGAGAAAAATACTCTTAACCGCCACAACACTGCTTGTAGACAAAACCATGTAATGCCATTAACCAAGATTAGCAGTTGTCATGACAACGGTTGAGGCATATATGTGCGCTGTAACAATTAAACCGACGGCTGCAAAGATTCTCAATAATTTCAGCCTGTGACCATTTATTACCACCTAGAGTAAAAAGTCAATAAATTTCCATAAGTTTCCAAGTGTTAGGCTTTCTCAGTGCGATACGCTTTTGCATTTTCTTTCTCACTAAATTCCAAGTCAAAGTTATAGAAGAAGAATAAGATCTGTTGCTTGCATGTATATTCAAATTTCTTATATGCTGAATATAGGTACTCGTGACAAACAAAAGTTAACTCTGGCATGCTGGACAGTGTAAGGCTTTCGCAATGTGAAATTGTTCATATCACCATTACTAAACCTAAATGTGAAAATTATAATACTTATATACTTGATTACAGAAGATAACTATTCCCTAGATTTTTCGTTATTATTTAATGTTTTGTTATTTTAATAGCAACATTAAGAACAGGATTACAATCTCTAATTTATCATTGTATCAATTATATTGAGCATGCGACTTTTCCAACAGGACTTTCCTTGTTTTGTCCATATAATGGGCACAATGTA
The DNA here is from genome assembly GCA_007657795.1 of Dreissena rostriformis. Lineage (NCBI taxonomy): Eukaryota > Metazoa > Mollusca > Bivalvia > Myida > Dreissenidae > Dreissena > Dreissena rostriformis. The sequence goes on from VMBQ01009321.1 coordinate 31,434, forward strand.
AATCGATATGTATCAATTGTTAAATCTTCAATCAAATAATGTCCAGTAGTATCTCTTTTTATAGAATGCAATTTTGTAGGTAATGTAGTTTTTAATAAAATACGTAGACCTCTAGATTATTAAGTGCCAACCCTAATCTAGCCTTCACCTTTCCATCGTGCGTAAATGTGTTTGCCCCTTAAAGAAATAAAATGATAGTCTTGGAT